>JAOEHV020141810.1:0-14364 GCA_025447995.2 Isaurus tuberculatus | reverse complement strand
CTTCGCAACGTTGCGAAAAGTAGAAGATTGTTCAACTTTTTCCGCAACTTGCAACGTTGCGTTGCAAGTTGCACAGATGTTACACGCGCAATTTTGTTAGCAACTTGCAACGCAGTGTCATTGCGTTGCAAGTTGCTGAAAACATTGCTTCGTGTAACACGGCCTTTACAAAATCAACTATTATTTTTTAGTTTATTTCTAAAATTTAGTTCACAGAACTGAGTCTTTTGTAAACATAACAAAACAAGATTAAAAAAGTATGGCTACTTATTAACCGAGAGTGAGGTCATTACAGGGAAATCTCAGACCGAGGCCTTGTTGTAGTGACCGAGCGATAACGAGGTTATTACAACAAGGAAGACTTCTGAGATTTCCCAGTAATAACCGAACGGACGAGGTTAATAAGTTATTTATTATATGGTCTTTAGTCTATTTTGGGAAGAAAACGAAAAAAACACCAGAATTTAATTTCCATATCCGCTTTCGCGCGCGCACTCATTTCAAACGATGTTCACTCAATCGAATCGGTAGTCGTCACAAAAAACAGGCAAAAATGATTTTTTCAAAAATGAACAGTCAAGCTGTCACCATTGCAGAAATACAAAGGTTATAAACAGGTTTCAGATATTACTCCATGATACACTTTTATCAAGAGCTTACTGATAGTTAATTAGTTTTGATAGAAAACTTCGATTCGGCTTCAAAACAAGGGAGATGGTGGAACACAAGCCATCGTAATGGATCCACCTTGCCTTGGTCCATGTTCAACTTGATTTATCAATAAGATTATATATATTATATTATCTACAAAACATTTTCGAAGTAAAAGCTACAGGTTTAATAATGGAGTGATTTGCTTGACTTAAGACTGCAACTCCTGGGCTGCAAAGCATCTTGTTTGCTAAAGTTCAGTGCATGAAACCACAAAAATTAAGATACTTATGTTCCATGCAAAATTTAACTAAAAAAACTAAGCGTAACGGGTTTATACTTACTGGACGTTTCGATGTCAAGAGTGATTTAATACAATGTTCTCATAGCATTATATAGTAAGTCCCATGAGAACAGTGTCATTGTCATTTACGTTTAACAAAAAATTTTCGCTCTATTAAACAGAGTCAGACCGAATGTTGAGTGTAGGTCTCAGGCCCGCATTAAACGTCGACCTTCACATATGTTTAGATTCGATTTCTGCCGCATTTAATTCACCTACGGGAGAGCATTCGTTCCGTGGCCCATTTTCATTTAGCGCCTGATCGTGTTCAAAGATAGTGGATGTAGGAAGCTATTTCCACTCTCGACGTTTTTTTCTCGGGATTTAATCTAATTTTATGCCTTTTACTTCACTTGAAAATGACCTCGGAGAGGTCAAAACGTAGTGCTTTTTTATCGTTATCATTCTTGACTAAGAAAATGATAAGTGCCAGCAGAAAGCGAAGGATTCTTATGGGTAAAATTTCCGTACTACCCCATACATCATTATTCATACATTTTATTCAAAAGAGAAACAAGAACATTTTAAAGTATTCAGTGTGCTTTTTGCATTCATAATGAATGTATGGGGTAGTACGGAAATTTTACCCTGCTAACTTATTTCGAGGCGTTTTCATTGTTCTCAAAACAGAGCACTTAGAACGGCATACTGCATAACAAACTTTTATATTTCGTGTTTTCGAAGCACGAATTGCATTATTTTCGTTTGCTCTGACGAAGGGCTCACGCTTGAAACGTCAGCTTCTTTATTCCTACGGCGCTGATGATAATTCATATTTATCAACACTACTTCAAGTTTGCATTATTTTCGTTTGCCGCCATTATCAAAACTGCATATAAGTTATAGTCTGTGCATGTCATTTAGCAAGAATTTGATTCGCGGGAAAAAAATATAAATTTTAAAAACTAGAAGTAACCATGTGGTTATGGAAGTGCTGCGAGTAGCTAGATCCTCCTGGTTGTCATCATGAAAACGAGGCAATTTAGAAAGTTCGGTCGGTCCACGAAATCCTCGCCTCAAGCAAACCTGACAGCACAGGGAGCCCAAATATTTTGCTGTTCGCTACGATTGCAGCAATAATTTATGCATTTCTTTCGGCACATGTGAAGGTCGGAGTTTAAATCGGATGTCGAACTAAAGTCGAATATTCGACCAATGATATTCGACTGGCTCAGTCGAAGAAGCGACGGAAGTCGCATTTAACTAAAATCTACCGTACTGTCGTAACTGATTTATACGTCGAACTTGACATGCATTTTGTTCCTGAGTTGTGGTTCCGCACATGTGAAGTTCGAAGTATAAATCGGGCCTTATTGTAAGAATGAAGAGCATCTCGTGCATCAGACAGTTTAACTAGCTCTTTAGAATTCTGGAATGATTTTCAGATCAGGAACATCTACTGGGTCTACTACACCAATGTTTAGATTTCATGTGTTTTCAGATGTTAGAAAGACGGTGCTTCTCGATTCTCTGGTACAAGTGACGGCGTGTGTAACCAACATAGTCCGCATCGCACAGACCACATTTGAATAAATACATAACAGATGTTGGTTTAGTACTACTAGTGATGAACTTGATGTATCATTACAAAAGATGTCAGAGACAACGAAACGTCGAGTAATTATATCCGCGTTAGTTTTTCTAATTATGTTCCAAAACTTATCAGAGATCCCTTATCAGAAATCATTCTATCAAAGTGCCGCAAAATGAGGATTTTTCAAAATCGCTAAAAAGTGTCGCCAAATTTTAATGTAATGAGGTATGCGGCAAATATTCAAATCTCAACATTTGCTACACTTCCGGCAGAAATACCCACTCAGGCGTAAGATCAACAAACCAGCACGGTTTTATGGCAGGCAGTTACATGCAAAATAACGAAAGGACGTCTTTACAAACTTTTATTTACGATAAACCTTTGAAAACTAAATACTTTTTTTTTTGTTTCGTTGAATCCAGAAAAAGAAAAACCCTTACAGGTATGGTCCGTGGCACCCAAATTGCATTCATACAATAAGTGATTATCTCCGCCGCGCCCTTTGTCCTATTGTCTACTTTTGAAATGTTTTTGAATGATTCAAAAGAACACATTTTAAGATTCAAAATGTTTAGAATTGGGCTTTATCTTGCCCTGAAAACAAAACTTTAATAATTGAATTTTTGAACAGGCTATCTGGTAAATCAATCAAGCATCACATAATAGTGAAACGAACCGGCCCATGTTGTAATCATCGAAGAGTTTTTGTGGCTAGCCTGCGAATGGGCAAGCCACTATAAGTATATACTGAAAAGTGAAGTACGATGGTGGAATGATGATATTTTCGTAAAACAGCGTGAGCCCGAGGTGGGTCTGAAGCTGGTGATGTTTTTGGTTTTGTTTATCGAATCACCTCCGAGTTCGCATAAAACATGGTTTTCTTCGAAAAAACGTTCTTTAAATCTTTTATCAATTAAAACCAAACTTTATCAATATTGTGCAAAATAAATAAAAATTACACCTGGGTGAGCCGTCTTGGAACCTGGTCTTTCTCAATTCTGTCACGATTTGTTAAAAGAACCATCATATTTTATTTTCATGTAAGTCTTACGTACTGTCAGTGTCTGTATTTTGTCCTGCGATGTCTTGTATTTGCGTAATATATGTTTAGACACTGAATAAAATATTTCCTTACTTCTTTTTTAAAAAAGTAAATATTCTTTTATTTCGAGCATATTTTCAAAAACTTCGTGTTTTCTAAGCGGTAGATTCTTGTAATTAATAAATGTGCTTTCTGTTAATTCTGTCACACTTACTAGCAACCATTGTAAAATAGATGATTACGCATCTCCTTTGTACTCTATTTTTATTTTGGAAAAATCTAGGGTAATAGCCAAATGTACATGCGTGTGCCTATTTCTTTTTCTTTTCTTTTTTTTTTAGGGGCGAATCATTAGATTTGGTGGGAGGGGGGTGGTCACAAGCACTCAGTATGTACTTTTTTTTCTGGTGAATTTGCTGTGCATGATTTTTTTTTTGATATATAACGTTTGCAGGATTTTTTTTTTACATATTTTAAATATGCAAATTTAGCCCCATGGCCTTGCAAGATTTTTTTTTCGCAGTTAAGTCCTACCATGAATTTTTTTTTTTGACATTATCCATGTGCATGCATTTTTTTTTGGCAGTGACCACCCCCCTCCCACCAAGTCTAATGGTTCGCCCCTTAAATTGCAGTGCGTTGGCGAAATGTTTATACAACTGTACTTAAAATATTTTGACCACCGCCGTAAGTAGTGCATTGAATTACACTCTTTTAAATGAATATTGATTTTCCGACCCAGGTTGAATATTCTTATTTTCTGCCGAATCTAGGCTGAAGGAAAAAATCTAGGCGTATGAAATAAAAAAAATTGTTACTAACAAGATACAACTAACACCACCGCCGATTTTGGTTAGAATTTTTGACTAACTTCATCGTTTAGAACGAGGATGAATTTTGTACCATTTAGTTAAAAACATACAAAACGTTTTTAAACTAAACTGTTCCTGTGATGAAGGGCCAATGATCGAAACGTCAACTTCCTACAAACTGCAGCTCATTTTTTAAATCAAATATATTACCTATTACAAGTATTTTCAAAGTTTCAACGCATAAAATTAATTCCTTCACGGAATCTTTGGCTCGGATTTACTTCTTAAAACATGCTTTCCTTGAATTTTGTAAATTTAAGCCTTGATAATCTTTTTAATACTTTCTTGTAACGAAAAAAAGAACGCATAAAGCAATGCTATGTCGCTCTGAGTTGATGAAGGGCAAATGCTGGCAACTTCAGGTTTTGCGGGTCTGGATCGAGTGGGAGGTGCTAAGTTTTTTCGCGCGAATGGCGATCAACGATTACTTTCCATTGTTGTCACGCTTGTCTTGTGTTGGTCATTGATTACAAAAATATTGTGTCTGGTTATCTAAATAATGCTTATGAAAAAACTAAAAGTAGTTGTAATATTAGTTATGCATGGATGATTCCCATCGAACCAACTTTTCGGTGCGCCAAATTTTAAAGAGTTCTGACTTCTGTTTCTCTGTCTAAGATTTTCCATGAGGTAAAACCAGAGGAATTTGACGACAAAAACCAAACATTCGACATATGATCTCTGGTCAAGTTACGGTGTTAAATTACACATTGCTACAGATTAGTTTTCGCATCTTAAAATCACGCTTCAAATATTTTTGTGTCGGAATGAATGGTTAAAACTGATGTGCTGCTGATGCTGCGAAAGGTGATTTTTGCATGTGTTAGTGAATGTGTCTGGACGCAAGATGAGAGCGAAGCCGATTTCAGTAAGGTTTCCGATTCCAAAGGTTGCTGCAGCAAAGCTAAGAGATTTGGCCATTTCTCGAGATCCTCGTTTACTCGAGTTGGGTGTTTTAGCGGTACAGATTACAGAACATGAGAAGATCGTTGTGAGCTTCGGTAAGCCACCCTATGGTAAAGCAAAACAAAAAGCAAGAAACAGAGAAGCCCCAAAAACGAAAAAACTAGGAAAAGCAGTTCGTGGTCGTCCCAAATCTGCGAAGTCTGTGACATGTCCCGTGTCTGCAGCTTCAATTGCCTTTCCCGGGATTATCAATCGTTGGCAGGAGCGCCATTTGAATAATAAAAAGGTAATTACAGACAAAACCAATACAAAAGTAGTGCGACAAGCAAAAGGACAACTCCGTCAGACTGTTTCTCGACATCAAAATATCCAGGCAAAATCAACTACACAACGAGGTTCAAACTTTTCTGTGGTTACTAATTCGTTCACAAATGCTAGTAATGCAAACGTTACAAGCAGTTACAACACAGTTTCTTCATATTTATCTCGTAAGCAAAGCACAGGACATACTCGTTTAGACAATAAAAATCACAAGTTTTTCCAAAATGCTGAACAGAGGCGCTCGAGGGTAGAATTAGGCCCAGTAGAGAGAGTTTCAATAACAAGTCCAAGCCCCTGTCCTAGCGATGCGAGTTCATTGAGTTTATCATCCGCTTCACCTGTATTTGGAGACGACAGAAACAGATCTCGTAGTAGTTCTTGCAGCAGTCAAAGTGAGCAAAGCTCTTTTTCACTATCAGGAACACAAGAGGGCACTTACATGGGCCGCCAGCGTGGTATGTTTGACTGGTTCTTGAATTCCAATGAGAAAAAGTTTTCTGCTTCAAACAGGCTAAGAGAACTTGCCAAAGGTCACACAATTGCAAGTAATGGTAAAAAATGCAACCCAGAGAGTTCTTTACCACATGTACAGCAGACTACAACTTCAACAAGTAACAACTTGTCTTTACCAGGATCTACCATCTTGATACCAAGCACCAGCAATATTTTTTCCAACAGTAGCCCACCTTCTACCAATACAAGTAAAAAAACCAGAACAATTCCTCCACCAACTCCAGGAATTCACCGTGTTAAAATGTCGAACAGATCCTTATCAGAGCCAGCATCAATGCCACATTTTACAGTCAAAAATGGTCTGTCTGAAAATCAAAATGATATGTTGTTGAGAACTTCATCAAACAGGAAATCTATGGATGGCAAATCAGTTTCAAGATCAAAAAACTTAGACCTTAGTAGCAGAAAAGATTTAATCACTTTGTCCTGCAACAGTGGAAAATACTTGACGTCATCTAGTCAAAATAACTGTAATATTGCTACAGGTAACATGGTGAACTCTGTAAATTCTGTAGGTGAAACTAAAAACACAGAAACAAAGCATAAAAATAACACACTAGGCGATTTTGCTTGTTCCACCAATGAAGTAACTACAAAAAAAGAACAGCATGAAACTTCAGTGTACCCAACAACTGAACCAAGGTCATCTCAACCAGGAATGATGAATGCTGTCTCCACAAACATAAAAACTAATGTTAACTCAAATATTAATAATATAATAAGCAATGACACTTCGCAGTTTTTAGGTTTACAAACACTAGATGCCAACAATAATCAAGTTGTTCCCAAGTCACCATTAATGTATCCCTATTCAACAGGCTTGCTCTCGAGTCCTTACACAGTTGACTCCAAAGTTACAGCAATGCAAGGAGTAGTCGTAGGACTACAATATACATCTGTTAAGCCACAAATTTCTGCAATTCGGCAATCTTGCCATCCAAGCCAGCTTGCAACTCAGGTGACTGCAGAGCCTGATTCAAGTAAAGATACAGAAATTGCTACATCTGGTGCTGTAAAAACTGATGCAAAACAAGTTGGTATTAGCCCAGTTATACAACACTATTTGGTTCCATCCATTTCTGAAGCAACAACTGCCCAACACTCTGGCACTAATCAACCTTCCAAAACTCCTAATACTCCTGAAAGCACCTTGCATACTACTGCAAGTCCCTGGACGATGATAGGCACCAGTCTTTCTCAACCAGATTTGCAGGTATCCTTTACTGACACAGTTAGTTCTGTTCCAGCAGTTGTTGCAACTCCATCAATTTTAATCAACCCTCAACCTGTACCAAGTCTCCAATTATTTCCCAATTCTCAAGTTGGAACAAATTCATCATCTGCAAATCCACTGACAGTTTTGACATCAACTGTTTCAGTAACTTCTCCAACATCCCAACCTTTTGAAACTATTAATAGCTCTAGTATAATGCAAAATATGAATAATAATCAAAATGCGGAGCTCTTTTCTGCTTCAAAAGTGTGCCTTCAACAGCAAAGTGGTCAAAATCTTGACAATGAAATGCGAAAAATTAAAACAGAAGATTACACTCAGAGCTTGCTGGGTTTTGGTGAAGTTCCACACAATGGAGTGAACAAAAGTCGTGATGGTCAGTTAGTAGCTGCAGCACCAATCCAGTTTATTGATCTGTCTGGAACTTGGAGGTATTGGCAGCAGTGGAGTTTGTATTACAGAAGTTTAATTGAGAGGCAAAATGCTGTTGCAGCCTTGCTTAGTATGCAGAATGCAGTGCCCCCAGTTGTGGCAGTGACAACAGGTGGAGACTCGCAACCAGTTGCACAATGCACCACAGAAGCAGATGCAAAATTGTCTTCATCTGTTACCTCCTATGAAGATGAACAAAAGAAGGCAGTTAAAGTGTCAAATGGTGAAGACTTTGAAAGGCAAACTAAAGAACTGCAGAATGCAAAAGATACCATTTTGTTATCTGACTCAATTTTCATGAACACTAAACTCAAAGGGGACCACAAATTGAAAGATGTAGTGTCTGACAAAGATGAACAGCTTATTACTAGTTGGAACTCTGAGCCAAAAGCAGATAAAGAATTTGTTAACTCTGAAATTATTTCACAGAATTTAGCAAAAGAATTTTGTTATACTAGAGAGTTATCAACAGAATCTACTCTAAGTTCGTTGAGGAAAAGTGTCATAGTTGATGCAAAAGCAAATGAACCTTGCTTTTCTATATTGGGCAAACCTTACATGAAAGTTAACAACAATGATTCAAAGTATGTAAGTTCTGGTAGTTATGAAGTGTCTGAAAGTAACAGTGCAAAAATGGAAAATTCCACAAGATCAGTTTGTGACAAATATAATGAGAAGAGCTCGAATATAAATCTTGAAAGTGAAAATGGTCATGAAAATTCTCAGTCTCAAAAGTTTGACAGTGGTAAAGGGAATATTAATGTAGAAAAGTTAAGAACAGAGCAAGTTCTTGAATTGAATCTGACAGAGAATGAGGCTTTAAATCTTACAGTGCATGATAATGAAATTAGTGATGGACCATTGGCTATAAGAAGACTGCGAAGAAAGCAATCAAACAGCAATTCACTACCACCTGAGCTAAGCTTCATTCCTGAAAGTGAAATTGAATGTGTAAATGTTGGGGGCAACAAAAGAGGTATGTCTTTTTTTTTTATTTTTATACTTGCCTGGAATGGGTGATTCATTTATTAAAACAATTTTTAAAAATAAAAGAAGAAAAAAACTATACTAAATCAAATAACTGCAAATTTCCATAGTAGAAATTGGAAAGCACTTCATTCAGTAAAAATATTGTTAGGATTTCATGGCTTTTTGCATTATTTTTAAATCACTTTGTGATTGGCTATTTAATAAAAGAGACTTTTGGTGGCTTTGTTGAAGTTGCACTGTAATAATTCATTATTAGCAAGATAAATGTCATTGTACATTATTAACTGGTCTAGTTTTACTAAAGAGCATCCAGTACACTTTGTCATTCAATACAATTTTTGATGTTGAAGTGTCTATGCCACAAATTGCTTTACATATTTGGAAATTATTATAGCGTTTTAAATGCATGATTTCAAAGTTTGAGTTTTGTGAACAACTGCCAATTTTATACTTGGTTTAAAATGATTATTTCACCACTTAAAATGGTCACAGAGACTGGCATGTGTCAAATGGCGTAATGTCAGGGACATATTGGTGAGGTTTTGCTTTATTTTACTTTAATTTTAAAAATTAAACAAAGTCATGTCATTTTTTTGTGTTTTGGCAAATTTGCCCATTGGGAGTGCCAGCAACACAATAATGTCCCCTTTTTTGCCTTTTCTGTTTCTCCTGCATTCTAAAAAGTTTGTTCATTCACCCAACATTACATCACAATCTATTGTGTAGGTGGCATTTTGGCCACGCGAGACAACTACCAGTTTTCATCTGAAATATCTGAGTGAACTTTAAGCACATACAAAATTGCCAGTATTTGTCCTACACACCTCAAATTTTGGAATCGTTTGTTTGAAACACTAATTTTCCAAATGTGCAAAAAAAAAAATTTGTGTCATTGGCACTTTAAGAATATGAATTTAATTAATAATCCCTTTGACCCCCTATCTCCTAATCCAACTCTATTTCCGACATTTTTGTTCATTGATTTTATGTTTATTTTGATAGGTTCTAATGTAGCTGATTGCACTTCACCTGTGAAGAAAAGAAGATCCAAGAGATTATCATGATATCGAAAAGATTTACAGTTCCTTTTGTGCTACATTGTTTAAGTACAGGTCTTGTATGAAAGTATATATAAACAATTAACACTATTTTTGTTACCTTAAATCAACCCATGGCCAAGATTGTAGTTTTCTAGATTTAAATCAAGTTGAAAAAAATTATTAGTTTTTTTAAAAATGGTACATATCAAAACAATTAAAAATCATCACATCAGTTTTTTCAATAATCTTTTAAAAAAGTATAAAGATTTCTGCAGCAGTGATTTATTGTCGTTGATTTTTAGTTATTAATTCTGAGATTTTTATCAATAGACTTCTTAACAAAGGAATTTTTTTAATTAGGTGTTTTCTTGAGTTTTTGTTCTTTTGCAAAAGCAGCCATGAGTGAAATAACTTTTAAATATTTTTATTTATTTTCTTTTTCATTATTACAAATCAAAAAAATTATTTGAGTGTTTTTCCTTTCACATTGTTGTTTTATTATGCAACCCTCAATGGAGGGAGATTGAGGCATGGGAGACTTTGGGTGCTATTAAAACTTGCCCCAATATCACATTTTGAATTTTTCAGAGAAGCCCAGTATCGAGTTTTCCTTAGCAGCCAAGCACCTTAGTAATTGTTTATTAATTTTGTTATATAATATTCCTTTTGACAATAGATTTGAAATGTTTAGTTTAGTGTTCTCATTGATTGTGTTGTAAAAGAAATGATAAAAATTTTATATACCAGTTTTTATTATTTTCGGTTTCATGATCTATGTTGAAATTTTATTGAGTTGAATTAAGATGCAATTAAAAAATATATATATATATATAGCAAAATGTTAAAATCTCTACATCTAACCTACCTGTGGCCTCTTTCCGAACCCTTCTGCTTAATATTGGTTGATGCATTATATGTAACATTAAAATGATTAATAATAGTGGCAATGTTAATAATGGTTATCATGTAACTAATACTGGTGATTGTTGTGTTGGTATAATGATATTAATGGTTGCTTGAACAACTGAAGAAGTTTTTTTTTATATGTAAATAGAATGGTAATATATTCCAAAATAACAAGATTATTAGTTTTACTGCACTTCAACAGTGTGCTTTGTATTAAAAATATGAAATAATGATATTTTTGGACTAAAGGCTGTTTGAAGCTTTATTGCTAAATTTGTAACATAGAACCTAGAGAGTTGATACGATAACCATAAATCTTGGAATGAAAGTTTGGAGAAAATTGACCAGAAAAAATTCAAAGTATGTTTAGAAATTTTGTTTCAGAAATTTGACAAGAGTATAAAAATCATGCCTCTCAAACTATAAACAATTTAGATACTTGGATTCACGATTGATAGATTTTGTATGGTTCTTTTTTTTACTTATGAATAACTCGTTCACTGAGTTAACTGATGTAAAGCTACTTGGTTTTTATACGTTGCTTATCAAGAACTAACTGGTTTAACTTTGAGAATCTCATTAATTCTCTAGTTTGTGGAAGTAACTTTGAATCATTCGATTTGAGGAATGTAATGTTAACAAATTTATTTCAAAATGTGTACCACTTTTTGGCCAGTCATTCTTAAGTCAGTCATTCCCATACAATCTAAGCACATTTCTTTAGGGTTACAGTACTTAAATTTCAATCTGGAATTTCCTCTATATTAAGGTCACCAGGGGAAGTAGATTTTTATGTTCTCGTCAGCGCCCACGTGTGTTTTGAGCCCCGCACCAAAAAAGGTCGTCGCGTTTTAGCTTTGTATACAAAAGATACAATGAAAACCAAATTCTGGCAGCTGCATGATGGTTTTTTGGGAGAATATTTCGTTTCAGTTTCGTTCCGAAGGGACGACTTCGACTTGTCTCGTTTCTAGGCCCTTTTAGGTTTTGAAATTTGGTGATGAAAGATGAAAGTTGATCAAAACCCCTCACGAATTTTCTTAAACTGGCTGACGAGAAACTAAAAAATTTACTTCCCCTGGCCTAATATGCTTACAGTACTTATCTTACAAGTATTTGTATCGTAAATCAAGTGAGGCAGATGTGTTCTGGTATTTTTATAATTTCCTGGAAAGTGATTGAAACTAGTTCAGCATAATTTCTGCACAACTATAACAAATTGTGAAAAAGGTTGTGAGTTAACTTTTGAACAATTTAACACCAGCATGTTTACGTGTAATGACTGACTATTATGATATATTCACAACCAATAAGATTCACATTGTTACAAAACGAAACATATCTCGCATAAAAACAGTGAAACTAAAATGAGTTTGCTGTCTATTTTTTTAGCTCAAGGCTTTCGCAAAACTCATCAACGATCATTCTACATATATATTGGGTTCATGACACAAGTTAGCATCCTGTTTCTAGCTTTCGTGTATCGAATAATTTTGTTGACTCCCTCATAAACGAGTTCTGTCTTAACTATCTGATAAAAGTGTTACGAATTTTAGTAGAATTATTGATGATTTAAGTTCGATTATTATTGTAAAAAAAAATATAGCACTTGGTCTGGTAAAATTTCCGTACCCCATACATTCATTATGCATACAGTTTATTCAAAAGAGAAGCAATAACATATCAAAGTTTTCAGTGCGCTTTTTGCATTCATAATGAGTGCATGGGGTAGTAAGGAAATTTTACCAGTGGTTTTTCAAATCAAACATTAAATATCAATAATGGTTTTAAAAATCCTTGGCTCTGCTTAAAGATTTTGAAACTGTTTTGTTAACGAAATTTTAGCAGTTTTAATAATTTAGCAGTGTTTAGATATATTATGTCCTTGATTTATTAATAGAATAAAAAATAGAACACGACATAATTTTTAAAATTGTTGGAATTTAGAAAGAGTATTGCAAAGAATATTCAATCTGTTTACAACATTCAAAGTATGTTGCATTTTTGTTGACCTCGTTAAATGTGTGAAAAATTGTGCATCTAAAAACTAGATATAGAATTACAAATTTTTATTTTTTTAAAGGATTTATATCGGTTTATCTGAAGCGTAAAAATATTAGTACTTGTGATTTTTCTTTACATTAATAAAAAGGAAAAAAAAAACATATTAATAAGTTTATACTAGTTTATTACAATGAGGTTCCCTTTACCTTAAGTTTTAAATCATGAAAACTAATTGTTTACAATTTTGAAGTTTACAATGAATAAAGTTTATATTTGTTTATACCTTATGATAAGTTTGTTTATTATATGTTCTTAATGTATTCTAGATAGAGGTCTTTAGTTTGATTGTACAATGGGTTTTATAACTGACCTATGAAGTACATGCGCAAGTAGCGAATTTGATTTATTCAACTCATCACCGAAAGAAAAACTTTTTATTATTCTGACTGCGATTATTAGATATTTCAACCTTGAGATGAATAAATCACTTGTTTACCTATTCGCCGACGCAATTCAAAGGGTTTTTAAAAAGGCTTTTCAACAATTGTTGATACGGTATGCATGCCAGGCTCTTCTTTGGAATTCGCTGGAAAGTGCGCTTGTCTCGTGGAAACGAGAAAAAAAAATGAACGTGTAGACGGGAGCGTTTTCCTGGTTTAGCTACAACTGTTTTAAGCAGATCAATTTTATTGGATACAGTAATTATTGTTATTGAACAGGAATCGCTTGCATCTTTTAAATTAGCCCAGGCCGCCCACTTCAACCCCTAACTATCTTTGTTTCAATTTCACTTAATTGGTTTATATTTGCACTTGTAACTGCACCCTTCTAATTTATTTATTTTAAATACTTGGCACCTGCACTTCATATGCATTCGCATATTGGGTAACCGTTGCGAATTATGAAATATAAATAAATTGAGATCGTACAGTCTTTTATAGTACAACATAAAATATTTAAATTTTGTAAGTTCCTTTTGATATTTTTGCATAAATAAATACATTATTTAACGTCTTTAGGCGTAGGGAGTGGTTCCCCAATCTACCAAGCCAAAGGCTCATGTTTAAGCGGTCGACGGCACAGATTTTGGCGTGAAAATCGAACCGGGGATCCCGGAGAAAAACCATCGGAGTCAGATTGAGATCGACAAATCTCAGCCAACGTGCGAACCCAGTATTCGAACTCGGGTCCGTAGTGGTTGGAGGTGTGAGTGATAAACACTAGGCCAACTTGACTGTTTACTGGAGTGGATAATACTCTGTTAGTGTTATATTGTTTCTAAAATAGTGTAGGAATAAAAACCCAATGTTAGATTCCTATTTGAATTCTGTAAGAGCTGGTGTTAATTTGTTGTTTATCGGGCAATCCGGAATCTTGCAATCAGTTTAGTCACGGACCCTTTTTGAATTGAACTGTGAAAGTCCTGGAATATTCCTTAAATTCAATTATTACTAAAATGTGGGAACCCTGGTACTTGCGGCCATGTTGGAGTTGAACATTATTGAAAAAAACGGACAACTATTTTCAAAGACATGTTTCGGCATGCTTATGCCATCATCAGTTTAATAGAATGATA
>JAOEHV020141611.1:0-14366 GCA_025447995.2 Isaurus tuberculatus | reverse complement strand
GCGTATAGGCCGCAACCCTAATTTCGGTCCTATTTTTCTAGAAAAAAAGTGCGGCCTATCCGCGGGTAAATACGGTAATTAAAAAACTAGTGTTTTCAGTACCAACATAAAACATTATTGAAACAGTCAACATTCCTGCAACACTTAACAGTAATCCTCCGATGGGTAATTCTACATTTAACAATCACCTTGTTTAAGACATAAAAATAATCTTCTTGATGAGAGATGACAAACCTGGAAGGATCTATTTTGACTATTTTTGTTTTTGTGATCTTGGTGTTCACTATGTTTTGACCAACATTAAACTTTAACTACAAAACATGAACAAAGTCATTTGAAATTGTAAAGACGTAAGTACAGTTGTATTTAATATCTCAATATTGATTTTATTGAAGCAAGGGATACCTTTACCATACACACCTCTCAAAAGAGTTTCAATAAGCACATTGACATGGTTTTGGTTTTGAAACAGCTACATAATTATTATAAGTTATTGTTTTACATAACTATATTGCAAGGTTAAATAAAAAATAGTCCTTTAAAAAGCCTATAATATTGCAGTTGGCTTAATGGAGCCATGCAGCATTTCTTTATAAAAGCAAATTAATCTTTCACTCAATTCCCCAGAACACTAGTTCATTGCAAACAGACAAAATGAGATGATGGTATTGATGTTCAATAACCTGAATATCAAAATAAAGAAAACTTAGTCAAAGTTATTAACAAAGTTACAACTGACAAAAAAATTAAATCTTTGCAGAGCTTGAGTATGACTCCAGTGGAAAGGCATTAATAATATTATTAATGCCTCCCATTTAATACAGGTTGCTAAGCAACACTATATTTGCTTTAACAGTTAAATCATTCTTAAAGAATTAAGAAGTACTACAATAACCTGTAGTTAACATCTCTAATCTTTCTTGAATAAATAAACAACATTGAAAAACAAATTACTGAGAAAATCTTGTCATACCTGAGGAGTGGTGAGATTAGGTTTTTCTGTACAAAACTAAGTTCATACTGTTTACACCACTGCAAAAGGAACAAAGAAATTCATTACTAAAATTAATATTATATTAACTTTTAATGATTAAAGACCTGAAAAAATGTTCCCACCTTTACAAAATACTTTCAATTTTTCGCCTCTTAAAATCATCCAAGCACTAACAATAAACTCCAATAAAAATTTTATTTGAAATATTAATTAATGTCAGTCAGTCAGTCAGTCAGTCCAATCCCTGTCAGTTTTGACAATGGGGGGGCTCTAACTTCGTGTCACTTCTGGTGGCATCTTTCAGCACAATTTATGAGTTGTTGCTCTGAAAAGGCCTTGCCTTCCCTGACGTTACTGACAGTTACTGTTTGGCGAACTGGCCAGAAGAATCCATGATCATGGCCACCCCTGTAAACATTGGAAAGACTGCGCAAAGAATGATCTGAAGTCTTTCAACATTGACTACAACTCATGGTACAATGAAATGCAAGACCGTGTGAGATGACAAAACATCACTAATCAATGTATTTTGTAGTTAATTAACAAACATCTTCAAGCTATTACGATAATGGTATTAGTTAGTTTATTATCAATATTTTATTGATAATTAATAAGTAAAATTTTGTGTCAATCTGAAAATGCTTTATAAAAACTTATTATAGATGTATGTTAACTGTAGTATCATAAAAACTAAAAAGAAAAAACCTGAAATCAAGACATTAAGCAATTTTTTTTATCAAAATTGTTATAATTTTGTTTTAATTAATAAGTTTTTTTTTTATTTCAAGTCCTTACCTCATCTTTCATCCATGTTTTAATATTGTTTTCATCAAGAAAAAATACTAAGAACTGAAAATTGAGGGAACATTGATCTTGTTATATCATAAGCCAATAATCAAAAATATATAATTTATGATGATTATTAAAAGATTTTGTAACAAATAACTCATTATTATCATATAAAGACATCCTGATACATGTTATGAAAAGTTAAATTAATTTTTTTGGATAACCAGAAAAGACACAAACAAAAAATCAAATAAAAATAAATTACATACAATCTAACAAAATTATTATCGTTAGAGTCCAAACAACAAAATTAATACTAGTAAAACAAAAACTTAGATCTTTAAAACTCTTTGCAAGAAACACAAAGATTTATTTGTTTCAGGTGAAATAATATTTGACTCAGTGAAGAAAGCTTGAAAAATCAAACAGGTCTAGTTATTAAATTTCTGAACAATAATATTTCTGAATAGAAGTAACTAAAATTTTAAGAAAAAATATAATTAGATACACTAAATGAAATCTCCAGGAAAATTCAAACTTTTCAGTACCTTATGCATTTTGTTACAATCATGTGAAGCAATAAACTTTCTGAAGTGTGAAACCTCTAGCTCATCAAGACGATACAAAGCAAGGTACACCAGAACTGCAGAAAAATTAGAATAAAATTTTTGATGTGTTTTAAAATTTCTATTGTTTTGGAGGAACTGAGGGGATTTCTTCCAGGATGGGACACAAAGCATAACATTACAGCTGGAGCTGCACGTCACTTATCGGTTGAAATTGTAATATTTACATAACTTTAGATAAAATTAACCCATAAGAATACCGGGTATACCTTAGATATTGTTTAGCCCTCCAATATTAATCTCATCACCTTAAAAAATTTTTTTCCAGATTTTAATCAGTGCTTTAACCTCAGGTTGGCTTAACATAATTTTAAGACACTTTTTATTGACATTCACCCTAGAATATATACTTTCCTTGCAGAAAGACTACAGTGAAAGCCATTATTATAAAACAGGTAATTTTATCTACTTTGAGATTTTAAAACTCTCTTACCTTCAGAATTCAATATTAAATTCATTTCTATAAATAAATTATTTGATGAACACACTGCTCTGCTCTCAAATAGAATAAATGTTGCCAGTGAACAGCAGAACTTCTTTGAAAACAAGGAATATTTGAGCTATTGTAGGATAATATAATTGATTCATTATCTTCTATCAAAAATGGGAATAAAACTTTTTTCTGGCAGCCAAAACAAATGCTTTTTAATAACTTAATTTGAGTTAGTTTGTATTCAAAAAACTCATTTATTCTGTTGTGTTACACACCTGTATAAATATTTTTGTCCACTCTGAGACAGGTTTTACCAGCATCAACATAAAATGCATCAACTACAACCTATAAAATCCAATTAATTAGTTTTAATAATTATTATATTTATTTTGATCCAAGCAACAAATAAATAAAACTATTTTAATAAATGATACAAACAAAGTGGAAAATGAAGTACTTAACACAAAAATAAAACTAATTTACATGATCAGATATTAAATTGAATGGTTTGCTTACATTCAGGCCATCTGGAAAAGTGTGAAAGATGGAAATTTTGAAAAAAAAACGAAAAATATTTTGTACTGACCAACATTAAAACATTTCACAAAAAAATTTTCTGCCTTTTGTAGTTGCACAAAAAATTTAGGCACAAACATTTGTTTTGTATCAGTAACAATGCATAACAAGTTTTCAAACATTAAACTATTTGAAGTAAATTGTTGCAATAAAACAAATCACATGTTTTAACTTCAATCTACGGATTTAATGTCATTCAGATATGTTGACTTATCCACATAACATTTTCAATTAAATGAAAGATATCAAAACTTAAAATAGTAACCTTTAAAATATCTTTAAATTGGACACATCCTGAGAATACCTCAGTTACAAATAGGCCTTCACTTTCTCTAATCTCCTGTAAGAAGGAAGAAATATAACACACTAGGTAATTAAATTGCATGTAAGGTGTATGTATTCTGAAAGTTTTTCTAGAATTATATTTGTAAACGCATTCTTTTTTATACAGTTGACATTCTAGACACATGCTAAAACAAAATTTTATCAAAATGTTTCATTGAATCTTATAACAAGTTACCATGCTCCGATTCATGCAGGTCTTCAAGATGGGCACAAATCAATATCATATACAAAACGTTCTCACCTTTTTTCTGGCCAAAAAAGCAGTGATGTGCTCTTGTACTCCATGAATTTTGGCGTTAAATGAATCGAGGATTTCCGCACAAAGTCTTAGCAACTGTTTATGGTTCATCCTAACATTACAACTGTAAATAAACAACACTTTCAAGAATTCTAAAATACTCTTTGGTTACCGCATCTCAGACATTTACAGTGCAATCAAGCCTGTGTGGGGCATAAAATCGATCAGTTGTTCTAGCTCCTTGAAGTTTGTAAATCGCAAAGTTATTTCAGCTTCAATTCACTTCATCATCGCTTTCCTTTTACAAATTGTTGTGACCACACTAAAATATCACCTGATTCCTCAAATTGACAAAACAAAAACCAAATCAGTTTACAAAATTTCCCAGGCAACAGTACAATTGTAAAGTAGGTCCCAGTTCTCCTCCATAATAATAAACGTTTGCTGGCAATTAAAGTAGACTCGGCACAAGTTAGATCATAGGCAGCCCAACAAGCCGGCTCTCAGGCTAAATCTCATGACCCGGAAATAAATTTTACGCAGTTTCCCGTTGCTTACTTTCGTAATTGGTCACTTTGTCTCAACGGTTTAACACTCATGATGAATACTTAAATAGGAAAACCTTCGAAATCAATTACATTTACACTAAAAAAATGATGCAACTTTAAAAACAATATATGAACAATATTTCGGTCGGCTTCCAAAGTAAAAGAAACTGAGATTTAGAGTCCTGCACCTTACCACTAGGCGACACGTCATCTCCTACGTCACAAAAAACTTGAAAGGGGTATGAACAATTTTTCGGTCCATTTCGAAAGTAAAAGAAATTGAGATTTAGAGTCCTGCGCCTTACCACTAGGCCATCAGGTCAACTCCTATGGCCTTAAAAATTCAAAGGGGGTATGAACAACTTTTCGGTCGACCTCCAAAGTAAAATACATTATAATTTAGAGTCCTGTGCCTTACCACTTGGCCATCTGGTCATCTCCTACGTCACAAAAAATTTGAAAGGGGTACGAACAATTTTTCGGTCCATTTCGAAAGTAAAAGAAATTGATATTTAGAGTCCTGCGCCTTACCACTAAGCCATCAGGTCATCTTCTACATCATAAAAAATTTGAAGGGGGTATGAACAATTATTCAATCGATTTCCAAAGTAAAATAAATTGAGATTGAGAGTTCTGCCTTACCACTAGGCCATCAGCTCAACTCCTACCTCCTAAAAATTTTGAAATGGGTATGAACTGAATTGGATCTAAATATCTGAGAGATTCTTTTTTTGTGGTCAAGAAAAAAAAAGGTTAGCATTATAATCACATATAGTGAGTTACTTCTGTGTTTTCCCAACAGCTGATCCTGTTATCTTGTGGTTAGTATTAATCCTTTGCATTTTGCTGGTCAATGTTCTCCAGAAATTGATTCTGAATTTTGGTTTTATTTTCTTTTCTCTACAGAAATCTTGAGAAATGACATTAAGTTAATAACGAGTATCCTTAGAGCATTTTTGGTCATACTGAGTCAAACCAGTAACTGCTGAGAGACTGGAACAAGGAATCCATGAATAACATATTACTAGAAATTATCAAATTTTTAGTTAAAACAGTATCTAAATTAATGGTCAAAATATTGTTCTCATATTTCTGTTGTAGTTTCAAGTAGGTAAATATGACTTGAAAACATTCCTGATGGACTCTTGGTAATGTGCAAGATGACATTTCTCTCCATCATAATTGAATGATTGCTATCTTGGTCCCACTCTTTGATAAATGTCTCTTTCATACAGGCTCCTGTCTGGTTGTCATAGAGACCTATGCGGCCAATGTTTCCCTGATTTGAGTCAAAAGAAGACAAGACAACTAGCAGATCCAACTCATCTTCATAATCAATATCTAGAAATGTTTCATATGCAGGACTGCTGCATGAATTGTCCTTCCTTTGCTTTATCAGCCGGCCTGATGATGTATAGCAACAATCAACCGTGTTTTTGTTATTTAAAGTAGAGTCAAAATGGAGGTCATAACATTTTTCAAGCTTGACAGATAGTTGAGCTTTGCTTGTGAGTGTTTCACTTAACTTGAAACATCTGAAATTTAACAGAAACAGTAAGGGCGTAAAAAAGTAAAAACAGTAATGATATAATGGTATAATTGTTTTACACAAATGACAGCTCTAAGTATCAGAGCTGACTGTTCGCAATTTCATTGGCACTCTGGGTACATATATCTCATATTGAAAACAGCATCATACAATACAGTTTACATACAGTTTGAATACTACTAATTATTGTTATAAATACTTATTCACTGTATTTGGTGTTTTTAATTGGCCTAAACCTCATGGCTATTAATATTCTTCAGAACTTAAAAAATATCACCAAAATATGAACATTTGACATCATAGATCCAAATTCTGAAACCACTGAGTACTCAATATTAATGAATGTTGTCAGACAGTATAATTCTACCTTAATGTGTTAGCTCCAATGTGAAGTATTCTCCCACTCTGATCACAATGGAAATATGCCTGATCAGGTTCAATTGATAATGTATCTGATGTCAACACTCCATTTTTTGCCAAGATATTTCCTTCAACTGCTGTCACATGAAACACACTAACTTGGCCTTTCGGACTGTTTATGTAATGCCATGGATTGCCTCCAAATGAAACAAAATAATCATTGCTATGAATCTGAAACAATGACGTAGGTTTTGATGTTAGGTTGACATTCAGCGGTACTCCATAAGGAAAATGTCCTACTATATTTGTACAGGTTTCACCAACAGTTTCAATTGATGGATTAGGTTTGTCTGATTTGCAAGGGTGTCCCAACTTCATCATATTGCTGTATTTTTGTATTATTTCTTCAAAGTTATAAAATTGCAAGAAACATGGCTGATGCATTGTAATTAAAAACCCTGTACTTACACTTGCATCAACTACATCTTGTCCAAAAATATTTTTATCAATTTGCATAACTGCTACAACTTCTAAGGGTGCAACATTAAAAACTGCCAAATACATTAACAGAGAATATGGAACTGATCTGTGTTGTCTAGTCCTGGTTGTTGAACTCTTGAAGTGGATAGATTTGAGTACAACCCTACAAAGGTCAGTTTCCCAAGAAATACTCTTAAACTTGTATTTTGTAGACAAATAAATTTGCTGCAGTTGTTTCCCAGTACTGAGGTGGTATCTCATGAGCCAGCCATTGGCTGTAATACCAATAATACTTGAAGAATATCCTTTAAACTTGCAAGACTTTAATAATGAGTCCTAGAATGAATAAAAAGCAGAGATTATACATTAAGTATAAAAAGTATTTTTCCCTAATGTAAAGGCAGTTCAATTTCACACATTAATATCAGCACACAAGAAAGAGAATCATACCCTTCCTGCCAATTTTCTTCATTAAAAAGCAGAGTTTGGATTAACAACCATTTAAAGATTTATTTATTTATTTATTATTTCACACATCACTCCGACAAAGAACTACAGTCCGAAATGTCAGCATCTTTCATTCTTTTACGGTACACAACTTAAAAATTTATCAAAAAGATTTATCTACATTAGTAAGTTTTTGAAAACAGAATATGGCTTGAAGATCAAAGAGAGAATACAAGATCAAAGACCAATATTTTTCTTCTTTTGATAAAAGTTTTTACACAAAAATTGATGTAAATATACTCTGGATATTATGAGTCTAATACAAGGAGCTTAAGGTTACACATTTTTTTCAATGTAAGTTTTCCAAACCGTTTTTCAGAAATTTCCAAAAAATTTTTGCAACGAAACAAACAAACCACAACACAAAGTCTTAAGATTTTGAGACAGCATTACCCACTTACATAAGGCTTGGGCTGCCTGTGTAATTACTCACTTACATATGGCTTGGGCTGCCTGTGTAATTACCCACTTACATATGGCTTGGGCTGCCTGTGTAATTGTGTGTGACCTCCTAGAGGTTTTATGGTACAAAATACATCAATCACGAAAGCAAAGCATGTTACAAGTCTCAACTGGGAAATGAAAAACAAAGAAAAATCACACTTTTTACTTCATTGTGTATGGTCTTGGAGTCTGATAATTTGTTTTGCCCTTCAGTCTGGAGTGTTTTGTACCATATGACTACTAGCTGCTAAGGGCCTATTTATTTTAGATTTTTAACCGTATTTAATTTTCAGTTTTAACAGAATTTTTCAGTTCCAAAATAAAATGCTTATTCTCAAGTAAAATAATTAAAGAAAAACATCCTACACTTCCTGACGCAGGTAAACATATTATTTATCGTTTACTAAATGATACTGACATTGATCGTACATCAAGCATTAGTTTTAGGCTTGGTTTCCTGCTCGCATCGTAAAACCAACCTGATCAAGAGGACTCTCAAAGACTACAGCTGCTTCAATTTTCTCAGCTGTTCTGCAAGGTGGTAATTTAAATAGGATTCTCGGTATTCCATTTCGACCATCACAGATATAGCAAGTTCTAAACTTATCGAAAAACAAATGTTGGCAATCAAATCCAATTGGACTCTTAGACGTTTTCTCCCAAACTTTCTGGAATTTGAAGCGATTATTTTGTATCAAAGAACGTAACGTCTTCAAATCACTACGATTGCCACCACCACGGGCTTGTCTCTCAGCCATGTACAAACAAATGTTAAATTTCCTTTTTCTGTTCAGAACCATACTGCTGCTTCTACAAGTAACTTTGCATACCGCTGATCAGTTCACAGGTAGTCCAAGCCTTTTTTGTGACACTAACATATTACATCATTTCATTCATAAAGGAAATGTATGGGATTTTGGATTTTACGTTTGTGTTCGAAACGTATTCAAAATGAAATAAAATTATGAAATACCTTAACAAACTCTGACTTGTTGTACTTTGTCATCGTTATGTGTTAACGTAAAATCCCATACATTTCCTTTATGAATGAAATGATGTAATATGTTAGTGTCACAAAAAAAGCTTGGGCTACCTGTGATTAAGTATTGTGTGTTTAAAGGGATAGACGAGAGGGCCCTTCTTCCTTCTGAGACTGGGACCGAGTGTCACGATCGTTGAATTAATCTTCGTGCAGTTGTCGGCAAAAACAAAATGGCGTCGCTGATCGATCTTGTGTTTGGGTCATGAATTGAATATGAATATAGTTCATTTTGTGCGTGTTTTACACCGCAAAATATCTCCCTAATTTATGTAAAAGATGCATCCTGATGGGTAAGATATGCAAGGTAGGTTATGAATTTACTAGCTAAAGTGTTTTCCTTTGAGTTGAGAAATAGGGCCCTCTGATTTATCTCCCGTGTAGCATAGATCAGAGGGCCCTATTTCTCAACTCAAAAGACACCTAGAAAAACACTTAGCAAGTAAATTCATAACCTACCTTGCATGTCTTACCCATCAGGATGCATCTTCTACATAAATTAGGGAGATATTTTGCGGTGTAAAACACGCACAAAATGAACTATATTCAATTCATGAACCAAACACAAGATCGACCAGCGACGCCATTTTGTTTTTGCCGACAACTGCACGAAGATTAATTCAACGATCGTGACACTCGGTCCCAGTCTCAGAAGGAAGAAGGGCCCTCTCGTCTATCCCTTTAAGTGACTGAGTTGTGGTTGAGGCGGATCAAGCGCTAGATTGCGAAAAATTTTTGTTGCGACTTGTAGTATCAGTCAAAATCAGAGATGAGTAAAACCCATCCACCGGAGTTAAAAAAGTGAGTGAAATCTAAAGTAGTTTATTAAATTTAGGCTAAAAAAGTATAAAAATTGAAAAAAAGTTTTAGTTAAAAACAAACGTTTTCGATCGCCTTGACCATCGTCAGGTATGATAAACTTTATTTAAAGTTTTGTTAGAGTTTTAAAAAGTTTAATATTTGATGGCTTAATAAGGAGGAATAAGTTAGTAGGGCATTCAGTTTCGTCTTATTACTAGGTCTTGAAGTTTTATTTTGGTCAGAGTTTACTAATTAAACTGAGTAGAACATGAATTAGTCTAAGAACTAACAACAAACAAAATTCATTGTAGAATAAAAAAAAAAGCTGTGGCTGCCCAGGAAATAAGTGGGCATAGAAGACATACCGAAAATATTAAAAAATATTACCATACGAGATGGGAAACTTGATTAATATGATAATATAATATGGGGTTTTTGACAATAAGTGTTGTACTCCTTGTTGAATTTCGGCTACACTTCCCATTGCAGCTTAAGTGTGTATTGTTCCACGATTCCAAGGCCAGTTTACTACTACAATGCAAACATACATCCCTAGACCATAGGAAACTTGATGCATTTTGAAAAAAATGGGTCAGGGGTTTTGTCCTGGGAGGCTGAATGAGGCTTTCATTTGACTGTTATGTTCACAGGATTAAAAAACTTTGGTTTTTAAAAGTTCTTAGATTCTGATCTTTTCCATGTTGGTTTTGTATTAAGAACTGAGAAAAGGGATAAGCATATTCAATGTATACACCAAGTAGAAGGCTTGTATTTCTAAACCATATCTAACACTTGTTTTTTTTTATTTCAGATACATGGATAAGCGACTGTCTTGTAAGTTTCTATATTCTGAAATCAGCTATTTGGAAATTAATAATGTTCAGTTGTAAACAAAGGCTTAGTCTTTTGTTCCAAATGGACTAATTCAATTTTTGTTCAAATTTATCTCCTCACACTTTTAATGATTAATTTTTAGTGAAGCTAAACGGAAACAGAAATGTGATTGGTGTACTAAGAGGGTTTGATCCATTTATGAACCTTGTGTTAGATGAGGCTGTTGAAGAAGTCTCAGCAAATGAAAAACACAATATTGGGATGGTGGTAAGTGAACAGAAATTTATGCATTTCTTGTTTTTATAATCCTGTGAAATGAAAAAAGGTCACAAAAACCAATTTACTAATCTTTGTGTATTTTATCTGTTTGAATCAATTGCTGTTACTTCATTTAGAAATACCTAATGAGATTTTTGTTTGACAAATTAAAAAGGTTGCAAAAGTAAATAAATGTGACTTACAAGTTGCTTTACCTTCCCTTGGTTTTACTTGTCATTTTCCCTTAATTATTCATTCCCAAACATTGTTTTTTGGTTAAATTTTCAAATCAGGAAAACAAAATGAAAGTGATAACAAATTGTTCTTTTCTTTAAGACACCTGGTTTTCTACAATTCGCCAAATAAAATAATTTTTTCACTATCCTGAGATTGGTTTTGCACAGACAATCACAAGTACGAATCTTCCCTTGACTCAGATTGAAACAAACACTAAAAGAATGAATTGAAGGGCTCAGAACAAAAAGGCCTAAATCACAAAATAGTTTAAATAATAAAATATTTATTGTAAACAGAAACAATATTAAACCAGGGGAAAATGGACTGTTATAAGGTTTTGGGGAAATAAAACTCTTTAGAATTGATCAGTATTAACTTGTTAGTAAAGCCTTTAGTAAAAATTTTTAAAAAATATCTTTTTTATATTTATACTGCAGGTTATCAGGGGAAACAGTATAGTTATAATGGAGTGCCTTGACAGAGTTATTTGACATTTTAACAAAGTCCCAAGCAAACCATTTAATATTAAAGAAGAAGGCTTGAATTCAGGCCGTGATCTACTATTCCAACTGCAGGAACTGGATTTTTTCTTTACAAACCCAATTAGTCGCACTCACAATTGAATATGAATTTTCAGTTGTAAAAAGGATGATGATCTAGTTTATAAAACTCGCTATCTCTGTTACTAACAGGTGTTCTACATGATGGCATTACTTAAATACAGCTACAAGATTGCTTAATTGCTTACTTTTTTTCAAATAATTAGTGGAAATCTATCTTTGACTACTAATAATTCTCAAGGGAGAAAACATTTAAAAGGAAAAAATTTGTAAAACGTTATGGTGGTTGTAATGAAATGATGCTATCATGTAAATTGTCTAGTATTTTACATTTTTGTATTGTGAAGGACTTTTTCTCTTGTTTACCAACAGCTTTGATATCCATTTTTTTAAGTTTGTAAAATAAACATCTTAAGCAGATTACAAATAGGTGGAACACTTTCATCAAATTTGCTTACACTGTTGTTGATAACATATTGAAGATTATCGATATTTTTAACTTTTGTTGTTCAAGAAAAAAATAAATTTACTTATTGCTTTCATGAATTTTGCCTGATGTTAAAAAATTAATACAGATTAGGACGTCATTTACTTTCTTACATTCAATAAGAACATATTTCAGCTAAACCCTCATTTAAAAGCACCCTGGCCTTTTAAAAGGCTCCTATGCATAAAAACAAGTGACTGTTCACAGGCGAGACAGGTTACAAAACAGATATTTTTTCTCACCTTTAACCAAAAAAAGAGTTGAAGCCTCCTTAAATTTGTTTTATAATTTTATAAATTCATGATTTCATTTGTTAAAAATAGCAAACAATAGTTTAAACATTTTAAGGCAAAATTTGTTTATGAACTTTTGCAATGAAGTGTCACCCAGTTATTTTAACACAAGTGAGCAAATATCACCAAAGTTCAATACCATAATGTTGATATGCAGTTTATTACTTTTTAAGTTTTTTAGGAACTTACAGTAACCCTAATTTCATATGCATTCTAATATGTACTTCTGCTTTTAAATAACTTAGTTTTAAAACTGATTTAAGTAAAATCTGTCTGGGTTTTAAAAGCTTTAAAACAATGGTATAACCACCATAAGGGTTTTGTTTAAACTAAACAAAAACCAAATTCAAACATTGCTTTGTTAGCAGAAACACCTTAGATTTTTCATTTTTAAAATTAAACAAAGAAAGCTTCTGACAAAGTCTTCAAGAAACAGACAAAGTTTTAAAAAATGCTCATGTATGGTTTCATGGTTGATTTAGTCACCCCAGGCCTCTGCTTTTTGTTTCTCCTTCAATCTTTTTTGTTCTGAAATCATAAAAAGGATTTTGTTATATAAAATACTTTAACATTTCACAAGCAGAGTTTTTTAAAAGCAAATATTTAAGGTATGTAGGATACATTTTTTATTAACTTAATATTTTCAAGACTTGTAAATTTTCCACAGTATTGGTGACGCTAATCTGTTTTGAACAGCATTGACTTTTTTAACTAACTTGTGGCCTTTTGCAATTAAATGCTTTCTCATAGTTTGTGTAAAGGAGCAATGATGATGTCCAGTGTTTCCATACAATACTTCTTATAACAATAAGGCACCTCCAGTTTGTTTACATGTCTGTCTAAATGAAACTGTAATAATATGCTTATATTTCCTCTGTATTTTATCATTGTTACCTCTTGCTTCCTTGAGTTTTTCCCTTTCCATTGAACTTTCCTCTCGAGTCATGTGAGACTTGATACCAAGTGCACCAGTCACCATTCTGTGTGCAGTCAGTTTGGTAGTCTTGGGTCTCTCCTTGTATGGTTGGAGGAATTCTACAAAAAATACTTCCACCCTTTAACACAACAGATAATACAGTGGATTCTTCCAACTTGAGGTAAAATTAATTTTTAAAGCTTATGTTAGAAGACCCAACGTACTGTATTGTGCAAGCACTTTAAAGGGGGGGGGGCTTATTAGAGTGAGAGGACTTAATAAATTCAACAGAATATCATTTGTGTGACTCAATTTCCTTCATTCATCCATTTTCAGCACACCTGGGGGCTTAGTAGAGTGCGACGGCTTAATATATTTCTGGCTTCAAAAAAGGGGGGTCCCATTAGAGAATGGGGCTTAATATAGAAATTAATTATGGTATCTGAAACAGAATTTCATTTAACTTTATAGAAACTCTATTCAAAAATTACTGCTTTGGTGACATTTGGCAGGCTAAGAGAATCTAACTAGATCAATATCCTAAAATTCAAGGCTTGAATTAACTTTTTACAGGAATAAGCCTAAAAATATTGTTCCAGCTTTCTGGCTTATCAACTAAATGACTTATTAGTTGTTTTGTTGTTGCATCTCTTCAACCACAGCGTGATTTGTTTCAAGAAAAAAATAATTTTTTTATATAATGAAACCTACCACAGCATCTTCTTGCCTTTGCTTTGGACTCGGGACTTCCTTTGCTGATTGGTCTTAGTTTTAACAAAGGCCCAGAACAAGTTTTGATGGCCTGTTTTGCTGAAAATAAAATAAAACACCCATGGACATGTTCAGAAAACCTTTTAATACTGTATTTTAATGTTAAAGCACAAAGTCTTTGAATACTTACTGGTTGGGTGTTAAATAAATACCGTATTTACCCGCGTATAGGCCGCACTTTTTTCCCAGAAAAATAGGACCGAAAATAGGGTTGCGGCCTATACGCGGGTACAAGCGTTTTGACACTTCATTAATATGCAAGAGATCTCACGGTCGTACAC
>JAOEHV020141509.1:0-14367 GCA_025447995.2 Isaurus tuberculatus | reverse complement strand
GCCTGCTTTGCTTAGCCCAATAAATTTTGATACCCATCTAAATATTTTTGAATTGTATATGTTTAGTCAGTTAAAAATAAATTGCTTTCCCACCAAAACTCCATAAGCCATAAAAGGGAAGTTAAAATTTTGTTACCTAGTATATTCTATAAATAATGACCAGTCTTTGAGAAAGATATAGTTACTGTTTTCTGTTGTTTTTGATTAAAATACTGTATTTACATGACATGTGTTAAAAATTTTATCAAGCTTGTGAAAAATATTCATCCAGAGTTGGTGGTTCTACAGCAAAAAACTTTGAGGTTTCATTTGGATAAAGGCATGTCAGGGCATTTCGTAGAATGGCTGCAACAAGATAGTATTTTCCTACAGCACTCAGTTGAAGTTTAAGGTTCTTTTTGAAATCAAGGAACTTAAAGTAATTAATTATGTCCCCAAATATCCACTCGACAGAGGTTCTGACTGCACTCATTGAAAGATTGAATGCATGTTCATTGGCTGTTAGATTTGCATGTTTGAAGGGGCCTTGCAAATGCACTCGTAGCGGATAGGCTGGATCCCCATATAAGCACAGATGCTGCCCAGTGGTTGAAAATGCATGCTGCTGAAGTAGATCATATAGGCCCGATTCATGCAGCATCCCAGCATCATGTTTTTTACCCTCTGCAAGAAAAAAAGATAAATTAACAAAAAAGGAAGAATGCTGTTATGACTACTAATTTTCTATTACTACTTTTATGTCAGAATATTGACAATGCAAGTTTTTAATGCAAGAATAAACACAGGGTTGGTTTTATTGTGTCAAAATAAGTAAAAAAGCTGCACCTTTTGTAGCCAAATGTTATAATTTGATTAATAAACAGATAATAATAAACTTGAAATCAAATCCCTACAAACATTTCAACATGAAATATCATAAGCAATGATAACTTAAAATAATACAATGTTTTAGCCTAAAACTGGGGAAAAACAAAGATTGAATGGGCTGGGCTGAAAAACAACATTCTAAAAAATGGAGCTTTTGTTAATCATAATTTAGATGCTCCTCGGATCTAATTTTTTCTTTCAACAACAAATTTCGAAACTAGAAGTTCAAGAAATAACCGAGGTCATGGAAAAGTCATCGAATTTAATTTTTACATTTTCTTTAAATATAATGGAATAAAATAATAAAGATACACACCAAATGGGCCATGCATAAGAGCTATCATTCCATCACTCCCGTCGTCGTATCTTAAGGTCTCTATTACTAACCACAGGTTCCTTCCAAGGAACCCCGACCCAAAATCTGTGTTAAATGTCTCCAAATGCTAGAAATGCGCTGACAACAAAACATGAACACACAAAAATCGAGATAGGGAAACTTTTTTCTGCTATTTGTAGAAAAATAATTCAATTTTTTTTAAAAAAAAATTTCCCATACAAAGTCTTATAATCAGTCGCTTCAAAACTTTTACACACATTTAGCTTGGGCTGCCTGTGGGATAACATGACTTTGTGAAATGGTAGTCTTGACCTCCAGATATAAAACTAGAATTTCTATTTCATTGTTTATATCAGAGCAATGCTTAGTTATGATCGCATGAGGATTCGCGCAATGAAATGGCGTTCTCTACCTTTTTAACTCAAAAAAGAAATTCTTCCGGTTCCGCAAACAAGAACTAGAAGCGACTTTAAATGATAACAGAATGGAAGTCACGAATGATGGCCTTGATGCTGAGTCACGAGAAACCCCAAGCTACGAACAAGAGTCGTGTACTGGTGAGTTTCATTGTATGGGTTAATATCTATTTCTAAACTCGAAATCCGTTGACACAAAACACTATTACACAGATATTAAAACAAAAGTGATTATCAGAGTAGAGCTTTGCTTACTGTATATATAATTTTCGGTTAGGTTGCTTTTTTATTGTGTTTGCTTGAAAAAAAAGTAACATCAAAATTTTTTGTTTATTTGAATTAATAAAATAATATTGAAAGCCGTTTATTTTTATTTGAAATTACTTAAGAAACAAACACGGCAACTGTGTTTATATAAACCGAGGTGCGTTTGGGAGAATTCGAGAGCTGATATTACAAACACGAGACCGAAGGTCGAGTGTTTGTACCGGCTCGAGAATTCTTCCAAACCCACCGAGGTTTATATAAACACAGTTGCCGTGTTTATATATATATACAAAGAATTTTTTGTGTTTTGCTTTATAATTCAGGTTGTGTTGTTTTGATTATTGCTGGTCTATACATATTTTAGTTACAGATTGTCAGACTTTGCCATTGCCATTAGCTCAATTAATTTTTCTGAAGAGAAGTGTTCAACTGCTTTTGTTGCACATTCATTGACTTTTGCTTTTAAAGTTTCCTCTGTTGTTAGAGCAGGGCAGTTATCATTGTTACCCAAACAGATCTCATAATGATGATAGCTGTGTAATTTTCAAAATTATTTGAATATAAGGTCAAGAAGTCACTTGTTTCAATTAAAGGTTGATGAATATTATGACTGAAACAGCTTCTAACATTGTGACATATGCAGGGTTCTCCCAGGTCCTCAAAAACCCTTAAAAATCCAAATTCATAATTGATCAACATTGACCCCAACCCACTCCAGAAGCACCACTTGACAACCTATCTGTAATTTAAATCTACACATTTACATGATCATGAGTCAAATTAAAACCTTCAAGCTCAGTTACCAGCTTTTGCAGCAGTATAATGTTACCAGTTAGATACAAGTCTTATGTATCATGCCTTTCTGACTTACAAGGGTAGTCCACATCTACCTGATAGAACACCACTACATTAAATTGTCTTGGTTCTACTAAGGACATCAGAACAATGTTATGAGACCCTTGCATGAAACCACAGTAACAGAAGTGATCAATTTCCTTCAAATTATCATCTATATTTCTGAATTCAACCCTTTCCTCAGGTTGTACCCCTGACCCTACATAAGGTACAGACAAAAGTAACCATGGAAGATAGAACAGTCCTTCTTCTTGGTAGGCCTGTGCACCACTGGTGAACCCATTGCTGAAACTGTGTGCACTTAATAGAACTCAAACCAACTATCTTTTGACAGATTGTACATTAATCAAACTTAGCAATAGTTCTTCCTTTCCCCTCTAGCAGCTTCACACCCTTCATCTTTCCAACATAACCCTGAGACCTTTTTCTTTCCAATGCCTCTTCCCTATACCATACTTCTCCGTTACTTCATTCACTGAATCACACATTAGAGCTACTCCATCAAAGACAAATCTTTCACTTTCTTAGGCAAAACAATTATGAAAGCAATAAATACCAAATGACTCAGTCAAGAGCCTTGATGGACATCCAACTAACAGAAAATGACTCACAGGATTGTCAATAAGATTTCAAAGTGACAGAGATATTCTGAAAGTAGATGGCTCCAGGGGCCAGAGGCCCCCACATAGATAAGGGCTTTGGAGCCTGCCAAGGCCCGCAGCAGGGTACAGAGTTTATGTAGCATATGTAAACTTAGTTCCAAACATGAGAAGGTATCAAGCAAAAAGTTCTGTTGTAAATTGCGCATTGTAACATGCATTGAAATTATGAATTTAAAAAAATAACTTATTTTCTTTTTCCTTTTATTTTATTTGTTTTTTTCTTAAAGCGATTTTGTAATGATCACTTTTTTCCTCCCTTATCTCTGCCAATTTGCAACTGTCAAAAACGTTCAAGTAGCTGGCAATATCACCAGTTGCCGGCACTTATTGACAACCCTGGACTCAGTACCTCAACCTCAAAATATTCGTACATTAGTCTGAACACTCTGACTGAAATTCTTGAACACCCTTATTCCTTAGAGCATACCAGAACTTACTTTTCTAAGGATCTATAAAATGTCGAGTAAGGTCAACAAATAAACAAAACAACTTTCATCCCTTTTTCTATACCTTTTCTGTACCTGACTTTCCATTAAAACTCTTCAATTGTCTCAACCAGTCATAAACTAATATTGCATCTTTTCAAGTTTAATGACAGTTCTCAGCTTTCTATCCATCTTCCTCTCGAGAATCATAAAGTGATGCTCAAAAAACTTTTAACCCCACAGCAACTGTTGTCGAGAGGATCTCCTTTACTTTAATTTATAAATAGGAAGCAATGAGCATAATGGCCAGTACATATCTCTCTAACAAAACATCATTAAAAAATATCTACCTGAGATCTGATACTAACATTACCACCTGCTTTCAACATCTTGGGATCAGCTCAAGGTGGGCCATCAGCTTACCATTCTTCAAAATTTGCCATGCTTTATCATTTTCACTTGTATTTATTCTTGACACAGGCCCTTCAAGTTTGTGAAACACTGAATCATATTCTGCAATCATGACCTTTTTCCTTACGATTCTTCCAGCCTGAAATCTCAGCCACGCTCTTGTTCCCAGGGGCCAGGTGACAGTGACATCTCAGACTATGTTTCTTCCAAACTTTCATCATTTGACTAACACTCAGCTACATTTCTCCACCCCCCTGTTAGTTTGCTTTCCCCTATGCAAGTTATTTTCAACTGTCAAAACAAAATTACTCCATTCAACACTAAATGCAATTTAGAATTTTTAGAATATTTGGAATAAAGAAGTGGTAAGATCAGAAATGTTGTGTTTAAGACAAAGTAAGACAAAATGAATAAACACTCCTTATCTTGGGATAGCTGATCAATCAGTTCTTGTCATCATTATATACTGTGCTGTAACATAAACCAAAGTCTCTTATTTCTGTAATTAATCCCTAACAACAGAGCAGTGTCTATTAGCTGACATACACTAGATGTTTAAATGCTTCAGCATTCTTTCAACTGTTGGAGAGTTTCAATTCTTGTTTCTCTTTTCAAGTTCAATTTTAAGAAGTAAATTTTTGGTGTTAAAGGGTCGACTTATATATGGCAAAGTACAATAATTATTTTTAAAGACTTTAATTGTTAACTTTACTAGAAAATCTGAAAAGCTGTGATCAGTGTTTCAAATGAAATCTTTGGCTCCTGTTTTATTGATAACTTGGTTGTTACAATGATCAAGTCTACAGCAATCACATATTTGAAATTATTTTACCTTGCAGCTAGCTTAATTTCATCATTAGAAGACAAACATTATGGAATTGATCAAATGAAGTACATTCAGCCATTGCAGTCAGTAAACAGGTAACTTTTTTTCTTCTTCTTTGCCAACACCGTTATTCCCTTTGTTGGGAGTCAGTGGCCAAGATATCCCTCCTCCATCTCTGTCTGTCCTTTGCATCCTACTCCCTCATATATGATATATACACTTTAACCCATCCCTCCACCTTTTTAACTGGCGACCTCTGCTTCTCTTCTTTTTCTGCAAATCACCAAAATATGGATTATATTTAGACCACAGGTTATATTTAACAGAAGTAAATCAATTTTGAAGCTATTATTTATAGATTTATATAATTAGAACTTAAGTATTGTGTCAAAAACGTAGTATAGCTCAGTTACGTAAGTCAAAATGCAAGTTACTTTCATTCTATTAATTTATCAAGCATTTTTTTTAAGATTTTGAAATTCCGATTTTGTAAGACAATGCAAAAGAATTATTTGACCAAAACACACAACTGTATACAAAGTATTAAACTCATCAGTTAATCGATTCAAAAATTTGACAGTTCTATCAAGTTTAATGCTTGTAAATCAGTCTCTAATCATAAAAGTTACTTCACGTCAAAAAATATAAATTTTTCCCCCCATTTTGATTTCTTGTGAGATAAGAAAAACACTTTTTAAAATTGTTCCCTAAAAATGTTTGTCACAACAAATCAGCATTAAGTTAAAGACTTAGTTCTGCAGTTCTAATGTCAACTATAATAAACTGCATAACTTTTTGTGTTATAGTGCTTACTGTAACATGTCTTTATCAACTTACCAAGTTGTCTGTATTTCAAATTGATATTAAATAATTTATTTAACAATAACATATGATCAGAGACTGATTTACAACTACAAGTATTAAACTTGATAGAAGGACTGTTAAATTTTTGAATTGATTGCAAATAAAGTTTCCTTTGGCCATCTTAATTAAGTTAATAACAATCATCAAATGAATCCTATGGAGCATTATTTAATTTTACCTAAACAATCATATATTTTATACTGATGTGCTTGTAAAGAAATTTTAACTTAAAGAATTGAATTGTGGCAAACATTTTTGGCAAGGTTCAATTGTTTCAATAAAAAAAAGAAACAAAATTATACGTTATTAATGAGAGTACAGCATATTTTATGTACAGAAGATTGTCTTTAACATAGTTTTTATTTTGTAGTGGCTTCTGTAACGGTAGAGGAATGCCAATTCTATTATTAGCAGCATCAATGGCTGGGCTTGGAGGAGTTCTTTTTGGATATGATATTGGTAAACCAACTTACTGTATGTACAATGAAAACATACTTAGTTCATTAGAATGTAATTTGCTTTCATACTTAAGCTACTTGTTTTATCCAGTTGCATAAAGGTTTTCAGTAGTGTAAAAGAGCTGTTTTATGCTATCAATTTTCTGCAAATAGATTAATACACTGTAAGTCATACATGTACACCATTACTACCTCAAGGACAGATGGACCTCCAGTGAATAGCTACAATAGGTAATTCAGAGTTCGTAAGGGAAATGAAGGTCTATGGGTTATAGTCTTAATGTCACACCGTTAGATGGAAAAAGATGAAAAAAAATTATAATTATTGAAAAACAATTACTTGGATTTGATTTTTGAACATGAAAAAAAAATTTTTTGGCATATTTTGAAAGTTAAAACCAGACATTTTGACTCTTAACTTCTGGCTTAAATTATCCAAAGTGCAAAAAGTGATTGAGGATTGTTTTAACAATCCAATCCCAAAGTTAACTCCTGTCTATTCTCCAAATATACTCTAGGTATTGTATCTGGAGCAATTTTGCAGCTGCGGAGCAATTTTCAGCTGAATTGTTTTCAACAGGAGATGGTGGTTAGTGCTATGTTGTTTGGAGCTCTTATAGCATCAGTTTGTGGAGGTAGGTCATTATTTTTCCTATATTGGATAAACAATTTACTTTATTCACTGTAAGCATTAGCTGTTTAATCTTATGTTCTTTGGGGCTCCAGCACCACTCATTGAAGGTAGGTGGTTAATGTTATTATATCAGATAAACTATTTGTTTTATTTACTGTAGTTATTACGTGGTTATTGTTTAGTTCCGTGCGGAATATTAAGATTTGAATATTAAAAGGGAATTTCGTAATCCTGACAGCCTGAGATCATATTGCAACATTCGAAATTAGCGGTCTTCCCGTCGCCATTGATGTCTGGATTTCGGTGTAAATTGTCTATCTGACGACCTAAATAATTTTGCCCATATCTATCTTTTCAAAACCAAAGTTAACGGTTTCCTTCAATATTTCTTCCGTTTTTTACCTGTTTTGAAGTCCGGAAACTACACTTTTGGAGCGTGGTAAACAAAAACACATGGTGAAATCGCCCTCTTCGACCGCCATTTTAACAACTGGTATACTGCTGGCCATGATGATTGCATAGAATATTTTAATTTTATCCCATGCCTTAACAAATACAGTCAATCAGAGGCCTGGAAAGCCGTTGCATATTCTGCGGTATCCAACGGGTAGTATTCCACCTGGCTTTCCCGCCATTACTTGCGAGCGACTATCGAAATGGCACCAAAACGGTGTGCGTACGTTTCCGAAATTGCGTCAAAGTTGTCGGTCAACGTCGTGAGAGTTTCTTGCATAAAGTAAAAATCGTTTTAGAAACACGGGAAGTGAACAAGAAACTGATAAAAAATGATTAAACTGATAGTTGTATTTTTTAAGGCATGGGATAAATTAGTTATGCAGCGCTTTCTCATGGGATACCGTGGAAATGCCACTTGTCACTTGTATTTTCTTCCTATACGCAATCGCCTAAAGGCTCGTGTGTATACGGAAAACACAAGTGACGCGTGGTATATTCCACGATATCTCACTCGAAACAATTGCATATGTATAACAGTTTGTCGGTTAACGTCGTTCTTCGGGTTTTTCGAAAAAGGCGTTAAACCGTGAAAAGAACTATTATAGATTTCAAGAATCAGTAAAGGTTGGAAAATCTTTGGTTAAGTTCTCTGCAGGAAGTGAACGTTAGTCTTTGATTTGAGCACAAATCCGTTGTCACATATTTTTCGTCCTGTAGGCTTTATTGTTGACTATCTAGGACGGCGACTGGCTATCATCATTAACTCGGGAGTTTTCATTATTGGAGCTGTAATCCTGGCTGTTGCTCCATCCTATCCAGTTTTGGTTAGTATGAATCCATGTTAAGTTATTTTTTAATGAACTTGCTTTGATTTTTCATTTAACTTTTAAAGTTTATGTTTTTAGAACTAAATCTTTGTGCGACAATTGCTTATAAGGGTGCCAGAATGGTCGATAATTAAAACTCGTGCCATACCCTTATGTGACCAGCATTCAAATCCTGTGCCGTGCATTTTGAATGAGATTTGGAGATTCGGCTTTTTTGCCAAGCACAATCATTTGATTTTCATTTTCATTTCAGAAAGTTTTTATAAAACCTTGATTGAAACAAATGCCCACAGAACGACAAAAAAAGAACATTGCAAGCTGAGTGTTCTTAGTTTAATTGCAAACACAAAAGCATATTAAATTACAGGTTGAAATTATTTTAATTTTATGACCTTTGCGACTTCTAGCAATGCAATACAGTACATTACAATACAATACAGTACAATGCAATACAATACAGTACAGTACAATACAATACAAAACAATAGGGCCTTATTTAAAGTTGTGAATACATTTAGCTAGAAGTTACTTTTAAGTTATGCTACTAGATATTACTTAAAAATACTTAGAAAATAAATAAACAACTCTGTGTAAAAGCCCTAGACTTGTATATCCTAAAATATGGGTAAAATGCATTTAAAAAAGCATCTATCATTTACACAATAAACTAATTATGGAAATATAGCTTTTTCTATTTTATTTTCTAACAAATTTTTAAAGCTCCCTAACTAATCTTAATTCATCAGACATAGACTAACACATAATTTATAATACAAAGACTGTCTTAAATAATTTTGTATCTCGGTTGCTTTTACTGTGAACGATTTTCGCGGTAAAGTGTGAAGTTTAGGCAATTACAAAAGAGAAGCCTGAAAAACAACTAGAATCGAACCAGTGGCAATGCGGTTCTGTACTGACACAACGCTCTAACCAACTGAACTGTGTAGCCATAACTGATGGGAGCAGGTCAATTAGTGGGTCCATCAATGCGAGTTAAGAGATTACAACGATTACTGTGATTTAGTTTGAACCGCGGTTATTCGCCAACACCACGGGTTTCAATCCCCTTGAAGCCTTAATTTCTTTTCGTGTTTCTTTTTCAGAACTTCATAAATTGTTTTCACAGCCGCGAAGATCTTTTATAGCTAATATGGTAAAAGAGCTACACCAGGGATCACGGGTTCCAATCCCGCCGAACGCTGAATTTCTTTTCAGTTTTTTTTTCTTTTTCAGTTGTTGAAGTTGCGTACATAGCCGAGAAGATCTTTCACGCACAATCAAGAAAAATATCTATTTTCTATGAATGATAAGCAAAAGCATGTTAGATATATTATAGGCTACAAATGATACTCTATAGATCACTCAAATGAATTAACCCTTTCAGCCCGAAACACGACGTGTGATGTGTAGCTAAGTTCTCTTAACGTGGCTCCCCATTTTCCTTCTAAACAAGTTGGGAGAAATATGTAATTCATCTTGGAGAGACTGCCGTATGCGATCAGCTCCTTATTTCTCCTAACAAAACAACTGATTTTGTATTGATATTATAAGGAGAAGATAGATGCTGATAAATTGGCTTGAGCTGAAAGGGTTATCAAAGTATGAAGTAAAACATTTGACAATGTAAACAAACTGTAATTATTTTTTATTTTTTTGATATTTCATGTAAATATTTTTCAAAATGTCAAAATAACTTTTGTTATCTTAAGCACAAAGATAGATTTTTCATTAATACATTTTTTCTTAATTCTACAGGTTCTTGGACGATTAGTTTTAGGGTTTGGTGTGTCATTATCTGCGATAGCTGAATGCATTTACATTTCTGAAATAGCACCGGCCGTAAGTAGCTTCTTGACATACAAGTTTTGAGTTTTTCAAAACCTTTTGTGATGTTAAAGGCGGGGATCCATATTCGCAATCGTCCGGTCGTCCGAGAGGACTAAAATGCTGCGCGAACGAGTAAAATAAATCCAAAAGTCGTACTTTGGACGAGTAAAGTTTTGCTTTGCAACAACATCGTTCCTAATTTTTCGTATAATGTTATAATTTACAATTTACCTGCGTTCTGATCACTTCTCGACCATTTGAAACTTCGATCAGAAAGCAGAGAATAACATGTATTTTTCTTCAGCAACGAAATCATAATTTTGGGCGCCATCTTTAACGATGTATTTCTCAGTTTGGTTAAAAACCCCTAAATTCTAACCATTATGATTATGTTATTTCAAGTGACAGACAAAGTCTTAGTAAACGAAAGTGTATTGCAGTATGGAGATAAAAAAAGCAAACTATTTCCGTTCTTTTCATGATTCCGCACTTTTATAAGGGCAAGCAAAATTTTGCCAGGGCAGGTATACCATCAAACTTACTTGTCCAGCTGACGACTTTGATAAAAACGAATATGGATCCCTGAAAGGGTTGGCTTAATTGTGGGATTAAGTTTCAAGTTTATAAGCTTGCCTTATTACTGCGATATTTTTTTGCAAATTTTAATAACCAACAAAATGTACCTTTATAACAGGCGAGAAGGATCATAAAAAAATATCGCTTTTACAATTGGCCTTCCGTATGTTTTAGAAAAAAATGATGTTGATAAGAAAAAAAGAGGTCAAAACAGACCGATGAAAACTTGTATTTAGAAAGCTTTAAGATAAAACAGATTCGGTATTGCAATGCATGATCCTTAATTCATTTTGGATCTAAGTGTTGTCATGATATTCGTTAAATATTCAGTTTCATCAAATCTTGGTTAAAATGTTGATCAAGAGTAAGGAGCTGATGTTCGTAACCGGTCCGGTTGCCCTGATGAATAAAATCCTTTTACGAAACTGCCCTGTCTAATGGCTGACGTCAGTTTCTTAGTAAGGAGTGCAGATTCTCGTAGAGTCAGTATCATGCGCAACCATGATGTACTTTAAAAATGTTAACAGATTGCGTAACTTATATACATTAAAACACATGTATTTTAAAGCGAGAAACAGCACAAAACTATTTGGTTCTGATCTCGTTTAACGTTCCAGGGTAAAAGAGGGCTTCTGGTTTCAGTCAATGAAGTTGGTATTTGCACTGGTCTACTGCTTTCCTACCTGGTGAATTTCGCATTTATCGATCGAGCTGATGGATGGTTAGTAACACGATGTATAGGTAATTCTAGTTACTTCTGTAAGGGCGCTTACCTCTATATGTTCTTTGAACATAACTCGAAGAAACAAAAATAGGTAAAGGGCCGATGCAGCACGAATTATGACAATGGTTAAACGGAACTACCACAATTTTTTAAGTCGTGCTAACTGACTGGTTGAGAATGGTTTTTAAGAAGCAATTAAATTTCCAAATTCCTTAGATATTTCTTCTAAAAGCCCAGTGACCCATGGAGTTTGAGTTTGAATTTGATTTCTGTAATGTTAAGCAAAGACCCCCTAGACAACTCATTAGTCCATCGTATAGATCCATTGCAAAAGCTTACACACATTTTACGGGCTTAGCAATGATAACGAAAGCCGTGTGAACGTTGATGGAACAGAAAGCCACACAGTATTGAAATCTGGTTTGAAAAACAGGTCTCTTACCAACTGCGCAAACCGCGCAGTCACTTTAAGTTAGCGGAAGTTTTATATTTAGCTTTCCGAAGTAGAAAAAATCCTTAAATTTTATTTTAAATATGGTTTAGGTATCTACGGTTTAAAACAGACGCGCTATATCGTTTTGACGCAAAACACCCCTGAAGGTATACGGTAACCTTAACGTCCGAATATCAAAATTTCACTTAAAGTATTAGATTGACTATATGGCTATGTTTCATAGATTGGTTAAAGAACCGTTTCCACCCTACGGATGAGGCCTGGTAACGAGTTCAAATCCGCCATTTTAGGGGTCGCTTGCCAGAGAAAAAAGCAGTAATCAAAGTGTTGTGGAAATTTCTTTCCATCCATAATATTTTCAGGTACTTTACAATTTTCAGTTATTAAGTCGAAAGCTCAATCATGTAGGTTTTGTAATCCGAAATTTCAAAGTCATATTGGCATATTTCAGGCACGGATCCATACCGGTTTCCACCGTTTTCCGGAAAACGGTCAGAAATCTCAGAATATAAAACGAATAAATAAATAAATCTACATTGTATATATTTTTGATAAATGTAAACTGCAAGTTGAATCGCGAAAATACTTTTGCCCTTTTTTATTGATTCTTTTGTGCCTAATACCGGAAATAGAAAAGGGTCATAGACACGTTCTAAGCCGGCGGCAAAATTTAACAGCATGGAAATTACTAGTCTCCCGACGGCGGTCCCGCCATCACATGATCGCCGCGGGTGTCTAGACCAAAATATGATTTCCCGGGCGATTTGTGCAATGCTGCTATTCGAGTTAGTCAGTTCGGATCATTCAACGTCTTCGGACTACGACTTCAGCGAAAGTGTGAAATAAAAACGTCAAGATGTCACAAATTGTCAGGAGTTGCCTTGCTGCACATTCATTACAACATGGACATTGACTTTGATGAAATAATTCGTAGGTTTGCAAGGCTCCATCCAAGAAGAATGCAACTTGCAAATATATTGTCCGATTGACTCCAGAAGCCAGGAGAGGGCACTTTAGGCAATTAAAATTGAAAAAATTTTCCGGGGCATGCCCCCGGACCCCCCTAGATTCTTGCGCCTTCAGCGCTCGATTGTCAGTAATACGGTCAGGGTTTTCCCTAGATCCGCGCCTGTATTTGTTGGTGTTTTTCGGTTCGATATGACTGACTAGTAGGTCTCTCAAGCGAGGGAGACCTACGGCCAAAGAAAAGATTATAAGAATTCGTCTGAAACAATCTGTTTTCGAGATATGGAAGAACAAGAAACAGACATCTGGATATGGGCAACGCTCACACAGCATTTTTGCTGATTATTTGTTGTATTGTGGCCCTGGAAGTGCAAACAGCAGAGATATTGACAACGAAGCGGCAGCTGTTAGATTGTTGCAGTGGGGTAACAGGCCTACACGACATTACTTGGAATCAATTTACCATTTACCATTTTTATTTGTCTCCATCTTGAAGATGATTTTTACAAATTCAATCACGTTTGGTTTTCTTTGAAACTCCCATTTTTTGTTCGTTGTTAAATTTTGTAAGTTCTTTGCGAGTCTGCCCGTTTGCAGTTTTGGTTAAATAAATTTGTCAACAAATGCCGATGTTCTTTCCGCATGGCTGTCAAATTTTCAGATGATGGTCATTTGGAAATATTTGATTTGCTTATAGTTTTGTGTTGTGTTTTTGTGTTTGGGTTCTTGACTAAGTTTTCAAACTCCAATAATGAAGTTCTTGGTTTGTTTTCGAAGCATTCTGAGATTTTTACGCTCCTTTCATTTCTTCAGTTTTTGTTTGAGCGACATTGTTTCGTTTGATATTTGATCTGGGCGCCTAGTGCGCTGAAGTTCTTTGCTTAGCATATTTTTTTGCTCCTTTTAAAGTCTTTCAACATCACGATAACTGAGCTCGCGCGCCAGCTTGGCATATGAACTTTCCCATTGAATTAATTAATACTATTGTTTGGAGTTTGACATGTGTCCTGCCTTATGTCAAATTAGCCGTTCCGCTCTTTGATCATAGTTGACGACATAAACATTTTGAACTCGTTCCAGGCCTCTTCCGTGAGGTGGAAACGGTTTTTTAACCAGTTTACTGTCGCGGAAGACCATTCCTTAATAGGCCATCGTTTACTTAACAATAAGAATACGAGCTCGCAATTTCTATCGCCTGATAGAATGACGAGTGCGAAGCCTGAGTTATTCTATCTATTGGCGACAGAAATTAAGAGCGAGTATTCTAATTGTTTTAGTAGAAATCTCTGAAGAAGAAACAAAACGACACTTTTTTGATATAAAATAATGTTTTAATTTTTTCAAAGTTAAACTGATGAATGTTAACGATACACAATTTTCACAGGATCAACTGTTTGTCGAGTGAAACTTGTTAAATGAATGCTTCAAATGAATTTTGTTCTTACCTTTGAAAATTTTTACACCATATTTTGTTGCTGACTTTGTTTTATCTTGAGTTGGTTTGTCAAATAGAAG
>JAOEHV020141406.1:0-14376 GCA_025447995.2 Isaurus tuberculatus | reverse complement strand
GACAAAGGTCAAAAATTTTAACCGACAGCCGACAAAGTAATAAAATTTTAACCGACAACCGACATTTGGACCCCCCCATTCAGACCCTCGAAAAACCAGGACAACAAGGTTGGGTTAACCCCCATTCTGCTATGTTTACCTTGTTTATTTTTTTCTTTTTAAATTTAGGAAGCGAGATCAGCGTATTGTAATCGGAGTCTTAGTTGTTGCCGTGTTGGTTATACTTGCAATCGGGCTCGGAATTGGTCTATCAGGGCGAAAGAAAAAGCAAAATGAAAATGATAAAGAAAAAGAAGAACAAAAACCTAACACTACGACAAAACCCCACCTCCCTGCAGTCGGACCCTACGAGAAGGCTGCAGTGGCAGCAGATTCAGGACCCTGCTCTGAAATTGGAAAGGATATTTTGAAGAAGGAAGGAAGTGCTGTGGATGCTGCTATTGCGGTGTCTTTCTGCATCGGAGTACTCAACATGCATTCTGCTGGGATTGGAGGCGGAGGATTCATGCTGGTTTACAAAAAAGAAAGCAAGTCGGCCGAGTTTATTAATTACCGTGAAATGGCACCACAGAGCGCGACAAGAGATATGTTTCAGAATAAATCTTCGAGAATAGGTAATTACCTTCAGTTACTGTTTTTGTTTTTGATGACAATTATATTATCATCATCATCACTATCATTACCATCATCATCATTATTACCATCATCACCATTATCATTACCATCGTCATCATTATCGTTACCATCATCATCATTATCATTACCATCATCATCATTATCATTACCATCATCATCATTATTACCATCATCATCATCATTATCATTACCATCATCATCATTGTTACCATCATCATCATTATCATTACCATCGTCATCATTATCATTATCATTACCATCATCATCATTATCATTACCATCATCATCATCATCATTACCATTACCATTACCATTACCATCATCATCATTACCATCATCATCATCATCATCACCAATCATCTTCATCATAATCATCATTATCATTATCATCATCTTTACGATCTACAGCACATTACCAAAACTTTCACATTACTTTAATGCTTACGACTGTTACATCATCACCATTATTATCACTTTCAATAAGAGCGTTATTACTACTGTCAGCACCAGCATCAATGTTACCATGAATGTTCTAATCACCTCAGCTCTTCACCAAACAATAACTATAGCACTTTAGTGGTGCTGATTGATAAAAACTATAACTAATATTATCGAGTGTTACCATCATCAGCAGTCTACCTCGCCAGAAAGCGCCCGTCCTCCGACTTAACCATGAAGAAACTATTATTATAATATTGGTATACGCTAAGAATCTTTTAGAAAGTAGGAATTTCTTGTTTTTTCCTCCAGGGGGGCTATCTACGGGAATTCCCGGAGAAGTAAAGGGTTTGTATGAGGCTTATCGAACGTACGGTAAACTACCTTGGCAGGAGCTTGTGACACCTGCTGTGAATCTAGCCAGAAATGGTTTCCAGATCAGTATTCCCGTTTATGAAGCAATGACTTCCTATAAAAAAGTGATTAAAAAAGACCCAGGACTAAAGTAAGTTCTCGAACATATTTGTTAAAATTTCAAGCAACGGTTGATTTGTGTTTCAAATTTAAGCTTCATGCGTCAGTGTGTTGTTGTTTCTATTCGTTCGTTTTTCTTTCTGTTTCTGTTGTTTTATTCCGTGAATCACTAGTCGTTGTCAAAATAACAACTGATACAGTTTCACCATAATATCCTACCAAGAGCACCAAGGTAGTTACCAACACAGTTATGATTTTCAAGGTTATGTACGCAAACTAAATAATTATGTAAACAGCCCGAATCAGATTCAGGCTTCAAAGGGTTTCAGTGGCGGATCCAAGGAAGGGGGGTCTGGGGGGCCTGTGCCCCCCCTTTTGGGATTTTTTTTTTTACAAAAACACCACCTATTGCATTTATTTGAACTCTTTATTTGAACAAAGTTTACAAGCAAGAAATTATTCTTAAATGATACGAAATTTGTCGCAAAATGCTGGAAATAGCCATTTTAGAGACTCAAATGTTCAAAAATTTCTGGGGGGGGGGCATGCCCCCAGACTCCCCTAGAAAACTCGCGCCTTTGGCGTTCACTGTGCCCCCCCTTTTCAAATTCCTGGATCCGCCCCTGGGGTTTCTAACACGTGACCTCTCCTACACTGCGTTGTATTACACTTACCAGTTAAGAAATCTAGCCGTAGCTGTTTGGAGCAAACCAACTGATTTTGATGAATCCAGTGAACTGAATGAACTAGAATAAAAATTCAAAGTTGCTTAAAGAATTTAATTTGTCATTAGATGATTATTCGTTACTGAAACAAGCATCTTGTTCGGTAGTTGAAACTGCAAGCATTTTAAACTGATTATTTGTAAAACGTTTATCAAAACCAGGTGATTTAAAAGAAGAGAATTCAAAAAATAAACCGCCTATTTATTAAATCTTAACCACTACCACTCGGTCTCTGCTGAGTAATATTTTGCCAGCTCTCTTTATATAAAACTTGGAGCAATTTATTTGTTTTTTGTTTTAGAGCTTTGTTCCAAGTCTTGTCTCTTTGCCTTTCTCCATTCTTATGTTGGTCTTATATTTTTCTATACACAGGGCGTTGCTTTATAATGGTGACAAATTGAGAGGACTTGGCGAAGTGATTAAAAACGAAGAATTAGCGAATACCTTGTCGGAGATAGCCAAGAATCCAAATAGTTTCTACAACGGAACATTGGCAAAAAAGGTTGTAAATGATGTGCAGAAAAACGCTAAAGGCATTTTAACTCTTGAAGACCTGAGAAAGTACAAAGTGGAGAGACAATCTGCAATTATAAACGAGAATTTAAAGAATCTTAAACTTTTTGCGGCCCAACCACCATCAAGTGGCTCCATTGTGTCTTTAGTGTTGAACATACTAAAAGGTTTGTGTCTTTGCACACATACTGTTAAAACAATTAATCTATTTTAGTTTAAGGGTTTTGTTGGTCTATTTACTCCCTATATATGTGTTGATATTGTTTCGAGAATTTCATTTGTAAGAAGGCAGTAAGCTAGCTATGGCAAAATATGAAAGATGAAGGAGTTAAACTGACTTTAATATAGAAAGTCAAACACAAACGAGAAGCCCTGAATTTACACAACGCAACGGTTTTGCCAGAATTGAAGCACGCATGCGCATTCGCATTAGCCGTGACGTTGGCCCGTCAGAGGCTCGTTTAGTTGCGGTGCATTACTGCTAATCATACCTTTTGCATTTTCTAAAACACAACTGTACATGTGTTTCAGTAACGTGCTCGAAATCTTCTGTGAGAAATAAAGGGATTTCCATGTAGTTGGGTAGGCATTTTAGCTCCATAAGTATAGAAAGACTTAACTCTATGAAACTATTTTAGTACCTGATTTGTGTTCTTCTGCTTTTGCAGGCTACAACTTCACAAAAGATTCTCGTGATAAAGATGTTGCATTAACTTACCATCGAATAATTGAGGCGTTCAAGTTTGGATTTGCCGGTCGAGCCAGACTGGGTGATCCAAACTTTGACAACCAAATCGGAACTGACACTTATGATAGTATAAATCAGGTACGTACGAGATGCATGGACGGTGGAGTGGTTGGTGCAGTTGGTAAGATCTCTGCCTACCAGAGTGAGGCTAACCGGTTCATTCCCTGATCGAGATTTGAACATTTGTCTGCTCTTTTTTCGGCCAAAGCTTACTCGACTTTCAATCCTTACGAGATAGGTGAATAGAGTACCACCATTCTCACCATCACCATCACAGCATCATCATCACTATCACATCATCATCATCATCGTCATCATCACCATTGCATCATCATCATCATCATCATCACTATCACATCATCACCATCATCATCCTCATCCTCCTCCTGCTCAGAACCCTTCGCACCCTCATCACTTTGTTTTTAGTGCCGATGTCCACTTATGGTGTCGGCAGATGATCCTCTGTCTTTCCGATCTTAGCCCAAGACTTATCACACCTGACGAGAGAGTATCTTGACCAAGGGTATCCAATAGATCTGCACTCCTTTTCAAGGATATCGTATTAAAGCATAGTTTTAACAATTTTAAGATAATTATTATTTATATATATGTTTTTATATCCCATTAAAAAGAAAACTATCTTAACTCTTTATGTATCCTAAATTCTATCACGGATCTGTAAATATTACATGTTAAATTATTGTACTACAAGACTCCTAGTATAGTCTTTACTGATTTAGGAGTAAACTTATGTCTGTCTGTCTCTCTATCTGTCTGTCTGTCTGTCTGTCTGTCTGTCTATCTATTAGCCTGCGTACCAAGCGTATTTTGCTCATCCCCATTTCCCGCGCGTTCCAGTCTTGTTTTTCGTCTCCCTTCCGGCAGTCCGAGATGCCTCATTACGTCTTTCTTAAAAAATTTACACTGGAAAAAAGCTTTAAAGGTTAGGAAATGTATCATCGAGAGATAAAAACATATCTAATAAACTCAAGTCAAGAAAGGAAAACGATAGGAACATGAGTCACAAGTTGTTGAATTCACGACCTCGATAATTATTGGGCTACATTATAACCGCCACCTGGTTAGCCGGCTAGAACGACTTGATACCTAAATAAAGTCATTATCATTATTGTATTATTTTTCTAGTTCTTTAGAACTGTATCTTTTTAAGCCTGAACGCTGTTGCTTTATCCCTTAATAATACAACAGGCCCTGAGAAACATTAAATCTCCAGAGTTTGCTGACAAGCTGCGTAACAAAATTAGCGACAGCAGAACGTGGCATAACTTCTCTCATTATGGAGTGGAATTCGCGCAGAGCCTGGGTCCCGAAGGAACTTCCCATCTGTCAATATTAGCAGAAAACGGAGACGCTGTATCTTTGACCACAACCATAAATTTCCGGTGAGACAATTCTCTGTAATACACTATCTTTTACATGCAGATTTTTTTCGCTTTGCTCATAATTTGTTTTGCTAATCAACTTAACAAATTTGTGACTCTTTGCCCGAGCAACAATTGAGGCGAAAACATTTTGAATAACAAATATTGCTTTCACTTTTAATTATAACCGAAATAAATAGCAAAAATTTAATAATTATGAACGTTAATAATAGACCTTTTTTGTTTTCACTTAAAAATCCAACCTCGTTCCCAGCTCCCCCACACAAACTCTAGGGGAAAGCCCTGGGAACAAGGTTGTTAAAAATCATCCCCTTTTTTGATGAATTCTGCAATGAGTAGAAAAAATTTCATAACTATGAAAATTCTGTAAGTCTGTAAAACATTTATCAACCTTGTTTTACTACTGTCTATTTGGTTTTGAGCTAGCTGAAAAAAGAATTGTTTTCTGATGCAATAGACCTTGAAATATTATTTTGTTTGCATTCAAATGCCTTGTTATTGAAAAGATAATATTTTGACTTCAAAACTCACGAACGAGGCTAGGCGGGCAACTTTGAATGATAATATAAGAATACTTTAAACCATGAAGGTACATAGTTAAACGTCTTCCCTTTTAACTTTCACAACAATTTTTTTTAACGCTGGAACGAAGCCACCTCACTAATCTAAAACCCTTTTAATTTTTATTTTGTTCTCTCCCAGTGGAAAATAGGGCCATGAACAAGTCCTCTCCATGTATTCTGTCTTCCGCTTTGCCATTCTACAGTCCTTTCATCGTTTCTCTCGGTCTACCCCTCTAGTCTTTTCCTTCTGGCATTCATGTTAGTGCTCTTCTAACATTCTTGGTCGCATTTATTTCTCCTATCCACTTCCATTTCCTTAATATGTTGCTGATTGGCTTAATTCTAGCTCTTTCTCTAACTCTCATTTTGCACTTTTTTGTCCAGATTATTTTAACAATACTCCCATTTCATAGTTAGTACAAGACTAAGTCAAAACATCATATCGTTCGGTACACCTTTGATTGCTTTGGTGGACCCACTAAAATTGACCTGCTCTCAACAGCTGTGGCTTCATAGCTAATTTGATAAGAGTGTTACAGAGGTCACAGATTCGAACCGGCGTTGGAGTCTTCATTGTTCTCAGGCACCTCTTGTGCAATCATAAAATGCGTAATGATTGCGAGGATCTTTTTGTAACGTCATTGTTAATAACAACGGTACAAACTTGGTTGGAATCAATGCTAGCTTGACGGTAGTTCTTTGTTTTGTGTCCAGGTTTGGTGCTAAATACCGCTCGCTTGACACTGGAATCATATATAACAACGAAATGGACGACTTTTCAATTCCAAGCAAATACAATGGCTTTGGACTGCCTCCCTCTAAAAGTAACTACATTGGTCCATTCAAACGCCCCATGTCATCCATGAGTCCTGTAATTTTTACAGACCGCAGCGGAGACGTCCGTTTGATCGCGGGCGCATCAGGAGGAACGAGAATTATTACAGGAACATTGCTAGTATGTAACAGAATAATTATTCATGTATTCCTAGAATGTCCTTCTCTGGGACGCCACTTCCTTTTAACTTTCATATCAAGTCTCAACTGTTTGTAATATACAAGAACAAGCCTTGTTCCTGAATAAGCTAAATCCTTTTACGAACCTAGTGGCCCATGGGGTCGGCGTTTATCTCCGGTTTCCGAAATGTTAAGCGGGTGAGAGTCATTGACTCCTCCTGTACGGGACACTAATCCATCGCAGGTTAGCTCCCAGCCGAAGCTGGTACTCATTTACCGACCTCGTAAGGATGGAAAGCTGAGTAAACTTTGGCAGAAAAGAAGGTCACACAAATGTTCAAATTTCGGCAGAGCCGAGGAATCGAATCTGGGAGCTTGAGTTTGGAAGGCATAGATCTTACCAACTGCACCAACCACGCCGCCATATAAGTAAAAGTGAAGTTCGCACTACATTCACATGACAAAAAACTTTACAATAAGTTCAAGCAGGAACTTCGTTTGGCGCAACTTATAAGCCAAGCGCAGGCTTTACGGTCTTCATTTTCAAACGAAGTTCGTTCTCAATTTATCTGATTCTAGGATTGCATTTAATACCAGACCACGGCAATTTTAACAATCCAAGTACGCAAGAACATTTGATTTCAAAATTATAAAACTAATTTTTTAGCGCAATTTCACCTTGCCTTTTTGTGATCCTTTTTCAGGCTATTGTGAACAAGCTCTGGTTTGGGCGAAATCTGACCGAAGCAGTTGTCGAGCCTCGTTTTCACAATCAGCTTTTCAACACGTCGTATGAGGGACTGAAGGATCCGAGGTACATCCTAGCGGAACCTATTCGGGCGGGTCTGGCAAAATTCGGACATTATCTGTCTCCACGCGGCTATTCAGTCGTACAAGCGATATCAAAAGAGGACGATGGGAAAATATATGCCCAGTCAGACCCGAGAAAACATGGCTGGGCGGCTGGATACTAAACGACACTAACAGCAAACACTTGCAAACAAAGTTTGTTTTATTAGAAGCTTAATTTTGTTTAATGTGTTTTATTTTCAGTTGAACTTGTTTTTTTCTTACTTTAAACAGAGTTAACCCTAAGCAATGGCGCTGCGCGTGAGACGTTAAGAAATATCGAACCTTTGTATGATTTCCTGACTGCAAAATCTTACAATAATTATGCATTAGTCGAATGAAATCCCCACGCCCCGGTCCCGGGACATAGTGGGTGGGTTAACAAGGGCATAAGTTCAGCATTGACCGATAGTTTGTCCTCAGGGAGTGGGAGTTTAGACAACTTTTGATTAAGATTCCAGTCCTCACCTGCATTTTGACAGTTGGTGTGTTTTATAAAATGATTTTCGAATTGGTGGGGGATTTGACTCGAAAGTCGTCCCCAGAAGCTGTGGGTTTTTTCATCATTTGTTTTAGGTCTAGATTAAATCCGGGTCCGTTAGGATGGGAATCTCAATTGACTAGTGCCTTAGAGAAACGGTCTACCAGGATTTCAAATCGAAAAGAAATTTGAACAATATTTTAAAACTTGTAGTGTCGTGGTAACAGTGCCAGAACTCATCATCAACTATCAATTGAGGATGTGTTCGAACGAGTGAAGACTGAAACAGCTTCCAAGATACGTGGTGTATGTGACGACAAAAGAACTGGAAACTAAAACTGCTAATATTATTATTGCTTGCATTATTTCAAAAATGATCAATTTTTAAACACTTGCACTAGCACGGACTATAACTTTAGAAATACGCTTGTAGAGCAAGCGATCTCTTTAAATTTTAGATTTTTAGCACAACACTTGCATCAAAATACATGTTGTCCAAACCGTAAATTTTACTTGCTTTGCCAAATTTCAGGCGAAAATCCTTTTTTATCCCGAACCACAACAATAGATACCAAAGAGTTCTTGAGTTTCTTTTTCTGTCGAGAACAAAAACGGAACATTTACAATAGCTACCTGAATCGGTTTGCCGACAAAATTTTCTGTGGTGTGGTTTACACGTCTACATTACACTCATTTTTTATCTTTAGAATACATTTTTTAAGAATATAGCGGCTGAGATCGGCGAAATTTTAAGAATATTTTAAGAATAATTCTATGCTGTGATTGAGATTTTATTAAGAATATAACTTGTTTAAAATATAAATAATGAAACAAAAAAAAGCATTGAAAAGTGTGGAAAGTTCTCTAAAACTCTAAGCGCAAATAGGACAACAAAACAACCAAATACGGTACTATATAGCCGTTCCTGAAATGTCCTTACTAATGTCAATGACTGGTCTGTCTGGAAATACCATACTCCTTGGCGTATTCTATCAACCTCTGATCCAAGAATGTTTTTAGGAATATTTTCATCCCTAAATGGGCAGAAAAAAAGGGTACCATCTTGGGTCGGAAAAACAATATTCTTGTAAAAAAGAGTGTATTTATGACCAAAATTGTTAACCATAACTTTTCCACAAGGAGTTAAAAGTTCAATTAAAGACTAGGAAATGCTAAATCCTTTTCCAAGCGTAGTGACCCGTGGGGCCGGCGCTTATCTCCAGTTTGCGTAGTGTTAAGTGGATGAGAATCAGTTGATTCCCCCTGGATGGCCATGGGACACTAATCCATCGCAGGTTAGCTCCCAGCCGAAGCTGGTACTCATTTACCGACCTCGTAAGGATGGAAAGCTGAGTAAGCTTTGGCGGAAAAGAATTTAGGTCACACAATGTTCAAATTTTGGCAGAGCGGAGGAATCGAACCTGGGACCTTGTGGTTGGAAGGCATAGATCTTACTGTACCAACAAAGCCGCCATATAAGTGAAAGTGAAGTTCTCACTACATTCACATGACAAAAAACTTCACGATAAGTTCAATCAGGAACTTCGTTTGGCGCAATTTTTAAGCCAAGCGCAGGCTTTACCGTCTTCATTTTCAAACGAAGTACGTTCTCAATTTATCTGATATGCCCCCCCCCCGCCTTTGCTCCGCGGCCCCTGCCAAGGTACATGTAACTCGCATGATTGCTTGCTTGCCCAATCGCATTGCAGTACATGACAGTTTACCAATTAATCAAGCTAAATATGTCATCGGACATCTTTTTTTTATGTCAAGGACGCCAATTTAGACCAAGATTGATGACCAATGAAAAGAACCATAACACTACACGCCAAATTCGCCGTTTGACTAAAGAAAATTTCAAACGTCGGCTTAACAAGCTACGTTGGTAGATGTGTTTCATTTTAAATGTTAATTTTAATTGCTCATGAAAATTCTCTCAAAGCATTCATTGTTGTATAGTTTGTTATGTATTAGGTTTCCGGAATTTTAATTATGGTTCGAATTACCAAATATCACCCACGATTGGTTACCACGTTTTCCTGGAAAAGCGATGGTTCCCAGAACAGCAAAACGAAAATCTCTTAGCGAGACTGAAAGCACGCAAACTGTTTGCAAGTTTACTGCTCGTACAATTTCAATTCAACTGATTAATGTTGTTTCTTCTGTGTTCGTGAAAAAAGGAAAGAAACATCAAATATGCGGTAAGTACTCGATAACTTGTCTTAAAAAATCAATGAACGATGTTTAAATTAATGTAGGTTGTAGGAACGAAATTGGTAGACTTCCTTTTCAATAAATAATCAATATTAAGATTATTAAGTACTTAGAATTTTTGGAAGGCCTCCCAAACCATAACATAGCAAAACAATTCTTGAAATATGTAGGGAAACGAAAAATCAGACTAATTTTTCACAGAAAATTTCTAATTTAAACAAACGTTATGACCCCTCTGACTCTTCATCCCTTATAAGGGACATTCAATGGAATAACTTCATCTCAATGATACATGGTAGATAACCAAAATAGTCTCCTGAAAACAAACAAGTATACTTCAAGTCTACTTACTAAGCTAGTATGAACACAGCTATTATCTTTTTATACTTTCGATTCTAGGGTCAAAAGGCTTACTATATTCAAAACAGGAAATGAAAAGCCGAATCTTAGATTATATTACAAATCCTCATCATAAGAAAGTGATTAACAAGTTTCGACTAGGAAACCACAAATTAAGAATCGAAACAGGTAGACATACAGTACCCAAAACTCCTGAACATCTAAGAATTTGCCAACTATGTAATACATCTGACATTGAAAATGAGACACTGAACTTTCTTGTTAAGTCAATGCATATAATGACATTTGTGAGAAGCTCTTCAACGAAATATCTGATAGATATCCTGTTTTTGATAAATTTGACAATATGGCAAAAATTGTATTCCTTTTAAAATAATGTTGATCCTTTCATATGTAGATCAGTTGCTGCATATGTAACTATACGTATATTTTTTATAAGAAACTTCTTTAGCCCTTTGAGTCTCAAAGTTTCTTAAAATTTGACCCGATTTAGCCCTGAAAGTTTCTTAAGGGTTTCTTAATTTCTTGAACACTTCATCCGAGAAACAGACTAAGTAATCATGGAGATGAAACTGAGCATGAAAGTGCCATGCATTTTGAGATTTATAGCGCAAAAGCGCTTTATAGATGTACTGAGGAATGAATTAGGAAATTAAAGAAATGCCTTTCTCAAGTTCCGTGTCATTTTTCAGGAAGTTTCTTGGTTCAACCCTAAAAGTTTCTTAAGATTTTTGGTATTTCAGACCCTGGTTTCTTATAAAATGGTTTCTTATAAAAAAAATACTTGTACATGTATTGACAGAAGAAAAGAACAATTGTTGTAATTATTTTAATATAACTTGAAAGTAACTTTATAGCTTATTATATTTATATACTAGTTCACGTTTTTAGCAATACCATGTAGATATTTATGAACACCGAAATAAATTGTTGTTGTTTTGTTGTTGATACACCTACGCCGGGGAAATGCTATAAAAAGACGGATTTCAAATGCCAACTTTCAACTTAAATTTTGCACACCTCAGATGAGGTTGCATTTATATCACTAAACTGATAAGGTCGTTATTAAAAGCGTTTCATCAAAAAGTTGTTGCAGTTTTCTTTTCGTGGGATTAAACACCTAAGCTGTAAGCAGTAGATGAATTTTCTTAAATTCTTGGAAGATTTTAGTCTAAAAGCTCTGAAAATGCTCTTAAATGTTGAATGGATAAATGTCCAGCAGGAAACATATATACCTTTTTATTTTGAAACAAAAATATCGAAACCCAGTCTGCTGACCTTCAGTGACATGTGATATACTAAAAAATAAAATACCGATGTTGTTTAGTTTATAGAGAGAGGAAAACTCAAAAACTCGGAATTGAGTGCAGATCAATAAATATGGAAGCATTGGAAGTCCAAGGCTTGAACATGGGTCCGTAGTATAATATCAATGGAAAACCCGATTGAAAACAATAATAACAAAAACAATATGTTTTTATATAGCACTGACACATTTCCATTCCATGCGCTTTACAAGTCAACAGTTACTAGTCTGCTAGAACGGCTCAGATATATTTGAATCATTAAAGAATGCCCTCAGAGAAGCAGACCGACTACAACACTGAGATCACTACCTTGCTCTTTTTGAGAAGTGTGTGGGTGCTTTTAAGTCCCCCGGCCAATAGAAAGACCCAGACCGACGATTTAACGTCATTATCTGAGAAGATGCGAAGGTCTAACCATATGCAGAATTTAGAGCAAAGGCAGCACCTTCTCAAAGTATTTCAAGACCCCGAGTACTCGATCGTCCGGCTGGGAATCGAACCCAAACCTCTCGCTCCTTACCAACTAGCCTAGCAGACGACAATAAAACCGCCAACCTGACATGATCTTGTATTTGACTTTTGTTTCATTTTCTCTCAAATGCAGTGAAAGGAACCGTAATATCGTTCTAGCTGTTGCGTTGGTGGCCGTTTTTGTCATTATTGCAGTACGTTTTGGGAAATACCCCAAGAGTCACAAAGAAGGATTGCACTCGAAACACACGAGCTTTAAAGTGAACTTCACTTCTACCCTCAATTCTACTAAATATTTTGGTAGCCATGACAAAAAGAAAACAGATGGGGAGATTACTGCACCAGTTACTCCAACCAAGAAAGTACTCTGGACTAACTTTACGTCCATATTTTATTAGGTGGCACTTTTGATACTTATCTTGTTAGGCCAAGTAAAAAACAACTTATGTTTAGTGTCCGGATTTTTGAAAAAGGAGGAGGAAGCGGGGCTTTTTTTTTAAATTAACTTCAAACGTGAGCGGTAGCAATGCCTGATATCGTATTACTTTCAAGACTTACGTAACGCATCATCCATCCCGGAATCTGGTTTGTTTGCTTTTGATAAAGTTTGATTTATTTGAGTTCGCAACTAGAACACAACAGAACAAGACAAAAGTTAAGAATGTATTTTATTTTCCACTTGTAATATATATTTTAAGATTTAAAAAAAAGGAGGCGGCCTTGAAAAAGGAAGCGGGCGGGGACGCTAAACGTTCGTTTTTTTTTTACTTGGCCTTATTACTGCTGTAGTTATATAAAGTAAACGTTTTTAATACGAGCCACGAAGGGGTTCCGCGTTTAATGCCGTTAGCAAAAATATTTATTTTTTACTTAGCTAGTTCCTATTTTGTAGTTTGTTTCCTTAATTTAGTATTGCAATAACTGACTAAAGTCCTTTTAGTTTACGCAAAATGAGCTTTTAATCGTCTGAGAGAAACTTGCAAAAATTGCATAATATTAAGCTATTCTAATTCCGTTGTTGTACGGAAAACTGGTTGAAAATTTGACAAAATGATTGAACTTGCTGTCGTTATTCTCAAAACTTATCAACTGATGTACAAAAGTTACTGTATTTATACTTATAGCGAAAATAAATAAAATTATATAAAAACATTTTTGTAGACATTAAATGGCTTTGTAATGATTCCTGAAATCTTATTGTACGATCCAGACGCAAATGGACCCTATCATTCAAAACAAGTTCGTATGTTACTGACCCAATAGCAAATTTGTAAAACATTTTGTAGCGTACCATTCGCAACCTATACGATCTGAAACGAAAAGGTTTTCGAAAAACGTTCTCCTGAAAGCACCAAAAGTTTGATTACAACTCTCGAAGGATGTTTTTTTTCTTAATTTGTGGGTAGCACTCAACGTAATTGTTCAAATAAGCAATGACCTTAAATAAGCCCAATACCACCCTCGTATAAGCGCCGTTTTGAGCCTTGATAAAGTTAATAAGCGCCTCCTTTGAATAAGCCGCCGCAATTCCAACTGAGAGAACCTGATATTGACAAAAACCTAGGCTCCTGCAAAAACAAACAATACAAACTAAAAGTTCTATACCAAATAACCAAGTCAGAAAACAAATCAGAATAAAATAATGATCTTTCTCTTTTAAATAAGCTTTGCTCGGCTTTCTAATAAGCGCCACATGTGGGACGCGAAAAATTTTTAAACAAGGTACGCGCCTGGGCCGCGTCTAACCACAAAGTCCTGGGTTCGAACGGGAGGGATAAATAACATTAGAACAATACTGAATGTTACTTTAAACTTGGAAGGTCAACAAAAGACACGAAGGACAATTGCAAGTTGAATAGATATAATTAATCGCGCCAAAATGCCGAACGAACACATCCAGCCTGTATGCAGGACTTACTTTTCTCGCGCGCTGGCTGGAAGATAGGGAGCTTCAGCAAGGACGACTACGAGAACGCCATGAAATAATAGTCTAAATGAACAAAAACAATGGCTCTGCACGCCCCACACGTGAGTTTTACAATTTGGTACATTTCTTAGCCGTTCTCGTTCTGACAACGACGTGAAACAGAGAAATTTGAGGTTATGAGGAGGACGCGAGCACTTGACGATGAATTTTCAATTTTCTCTACAACCAACCACACCGTTAACCCTTTCATCCCCAGGCAATTTATCAAGGTCTAACTTCTCCTTACATAACTCAAGCAAAATAGTATAACTTG
>JAOEHV020141310.1:0-14380 GCA_025447995.2 Isaurus tuberculatus | reverse complement strand
TCCATATCCTCACTAGTGAGGATATCGCTGACGTCATTCCTTTGTTTTTCCCGCTCATTTCGGCGCGCGTTGTCAAATCTTTTTTCCACTCGAAGATAAACTTCATATGTTCAAGCCAACGTGTAATATCCTCTATATATTAGAAGTATGTTTTTTACGTGATGAAGGAAAAAGAGTGTCATGACACGGGAAAGTCATGGAAAAGACAGAGTTTTGTGACAACCTTGTTAAAACTAGTCTTAATAAGACAATTGTTCACTTACTTTTATAACGAATTAATGGCGTTGTGTCTCGTTTATGTCTCTTGTATCTGTCGACGGTGTTTGAAGTTAACGATTGTGTAGAAAGAGCTGAAATAATTAACAAATGATTTTGGTTTGGACATGAAAAAGAGCACCAAGTCAACAAAACCAATGTTTTCAAGGTCACTGCTCAAATAGCTTAGTTGAAGTGTTATTTTCAGCCCTCGAATTTCTTAGTTGGTTGCTTAACTAGTTTACACTCTAGTTCTAAACGTTTGTATACTATATATATATAAGAATACGAGCTAGATAGCGTCTGCGGGATGTAAACAAGAAATGCAATATGTTATTTGAATAATTTTAATAATCATTTATCAAAAAAGTATCGCTGTTCTTTTTTTTCTGCTTCTGAGATTTCTACTAAAACAATAAGAATACTCGCTCTTAATTTCTATCGCCAATAGCTATCACCTGATAGATAGCGAGTATACGGTAGCCAATCAGATTGCAGTATTTACGATAGATAGTGAGTAGATTTCTACTAAATATATATAGACGTAGATGTAGATATAGAAAAATAATATAATTAGATGTTAATCTGTTGTTTTTTGTGTTAATTTAGAGAGTTCTAAGTTTAATTTTTGAACATATTTCTCAAAAAGTTATCTTAAGTACTCGGGGTTGCCAAGGGAGTTGTTTTATTTCAAGCATATCCCTAGTAAGAGGCATTTCATTCTTTAATTCATTTCTTATTCAAGCTCTGTAGTTTTGTTTCCGTGAGCGTTTGCATAAGAAAAGTATAATTATAAAGAATACTTAAGTAACTAATCAAATTATTCCTTTTGAATGGTATCCCGTATTTATTTAAACTCTCCAAACACTTCTTCTAGAGAAATCTCTTGTATAAGGGACAGTTTTTCATGGTCGATGTTTATATTGACTGGTTAACTATACGATACTCCTTTCTTCTGATCCTTTATTACTTAATGGGGGTAAATATCATTTTTCTTAAAGGATTAACCATATAATTAACGATCAGTTCAAGCGAATCGCTTTGTACAGATTCCATTTTTAGATAATTTGCAGTTTTGACTGTAATAAATTATGGTAAAATGACGGAATAAATGGCGCAATTGTTAGGATTTCTGCTTGCTTGCCACAAGATTACGAGTTCGATCCGAGATTTGAACATTTTCTCGACTTTCTTTTCCACGAAAACTGACTCAGCTTTCCATTCATGCTCTAGGGTCGCTTAGGGTCGCTTGCTAATCGTCCTCTTTCGCAGCCAGAGGCTGAATTGCCGAGGACGCAGCTCAACGAGGTCGGACCGAAGGAGCTGTGCTGCCGTGTAGGCGCTCGGCCCTAGAGCACGATCTATACATGACCTCGGAGCACAGCACCACAGCCAGATTTAATCAGCTGGGAGTCGATATTGCTGAGGGAGGAAAACCGGAGTACCCGGAGAAAAACCCCCGGAGTCAGATTGAGATCGACAAATCTCAGCCCACATGCCGAACCCGGGAGTCGAACCTGGGTCGTAGAGGTGGGAGGCGCGAGTGATGACCGCTACGCCAACCTGACTCCCTAAGTTATAAGTTACTGTACATGGAGAAGTAGCTGTCCCTAGCCAACGATCTCAAGCAGGTTTGCGCTACTAACCACGTCCCAGTCTCTAGCTCGTTTCAATGGGTGGCTAATCAAAGTCGGCGTTTTCTCGAAGTTACCCTATACGGTTGATCAGTGTCCCATTCAGGGGAAGTTAGACACATGCATTTATTACTACAGAAACCGGAGAACAGCGCCGCAAAATAAGCCACTAAAATCGGTAAAATTTTTAGCTTATTTACAATTATGATATTATTGTATATAAATCTAATGTGATAAGATTTGAAGTTACCTCGACCGTCTTTCGTTAAATATAGTTGCGGTTGAATTGGATAAGAATTGGCTCCACTTGCTGGTATGAGAATAACTATAAATTTGAAAATTGATCATTTATTGATATAGAACATTTAAAAACTTACTATGTGAAGTGTTTTTAAAACGATATCAAATTTTCTAACATTTTCAACTTCAGATATTTTGTGTCTGGCCTTATTAGTCAAATCAATCCCAGCCTATATTTGGAATTATCTTTTATGGAACTGATGTCAAGCTGAAAAACTTGTGCGGGAAGCTAATTTTTTTCTCTAAACAAAAAGGTGGAAAAAATGAAAAAAAAAATTCTTACACACCATTCTTTCCACTTTTACTCAAAAAGTTTACAATAGACGCGCATTTCATTTATTCTTATGAACTTCCATTCGTTATGTAATTTTGGAATATAATCTTCAAAATGTAATGACCTTTTACTCAAATTTAAATTGCTTAGATATGCTTATTCTGTTACTCTGCAAGTTGACCTACGCAAAAAGGAACTGAAGAAATAATTAAACACACCGGCTAAAACAACAAAACTGACTGCAAAGTAGTTTAAAACCATAGTATTCACATCGATCACATATAGTAGTGTTTCTTTACCTGGAATTGCTTGTTGATCTTGTAGTTCACTAATATCTGAAATTGACGCTGCCGATACACCTAAATAATAAATACATTAAAAAAATAACATACAGTCATACAAAAGAATTGTAGTATTAGTACAGTTTTGAAAAAAATTAGAATGTGATTTTTACAGTTTTCAGTGATAGGGAGTAATAAGATAGTTTTCAAAATAAAGGAAGGAGCCTACCCAAAATCTCAATATTTGAAAAAGCTATCTCTTCAAAAAATCTTAAATCGTTAAGCATCTTGATCATACTATACCCGCATGGTAACCTAATTGTTTAGGTGCCAGTCTATCAATTTAAGGCTTGCATGGGTTCGATATCTGGCCGAACGTACACCATAGTTAGTATAGGGGGACTATGCTTACACTCAGGGTATTAAAAAAGCTGAGGAAAAGGTTCTGCCTTTGCTCTAAGATGTTTAACTTTCACGTGTTATCGGAAAACGACGTTAAACTTTAGCTAGCGGTCCAAGATATTTAAGGATCAACAAACTTTTCGAAAAGAGCAGGATAGTGATCCCGCTGGTGTTGTGGTCTGTCTTTTTCACTGAGGCATTTCTTAATGTTTGAAATACATATGAGGCGCTGTAGTGGACTATCTAAGGCCCTCTACTGTTTCAACATGTTTTCACTTGTAAAGTGCTTAGAACAGCAATTGATAAGAGTTATTTATTATTATCTTAATTATTTTTTAATTAGTACTGATTTTATTATTATTATTATTATTATTATTGTTATTATCATTATTTATATTTTTTTGAGGGCTGTATAACTTTTACCAGTGGTCCTTCAATACTATCATATTTGCTTACCTTGAGATCTGCTAACGGAAATGTTGTCGGTTGACCGCTGCCATTCTTGCAAAGCATTTCTTTGATCACTGGGGTGGTTAACTGTAAATTATTTTAAAAAGGTGAGCCGCTGTTTATTTTTTAATAAAAAAACTATATTAGGATATTTCAAATACAAGAGTTACCGATTAAAAGTGTTTTATACAAAATATAAGTCGCGTAATAAAATACATACTGTTAACGGGCTTTTTAGCTATAACTATCTAGATATATCGTTATATCTCATCTCTTGACATCCAAACGTGTCAGGTGTTTATAATTGAACCGTTGCTCCCGTTTCTGAATTTCAGTTAACAAAATTTAATATATAGTGATATTGCTTTCGCTTGAAGAAACAACAGGCAGGGCAAGAAATTAAGAATACAGAAAAATTTTTGGTTTGGAATCTGAAATCCATGGTGTGGAATCCGGAATCCAAACACAAGGATACGGCATCCGGGAACTGGGATCTTTTACCCATGAACTGGGATCCCGAACCCTACGATGGAACCCAGAATTAACCAGCTGGAATCGGGAATCGGGCAACACCGTTTTGGATTCGTTACGTAGGACGAAATATACATAATAACTTACATTGACCTGCATTGGCTGTTTGAATGGCCTGGTTTGCTTTGGCCTCCCTGTTTGCAAAATAAATAAATAAGTTACTAACTAGTTAATGAAAAAAAAAAACCCCTTTAACTGTTCTGAGATGCATTAAGGTTTGGTAAACCAAATCGATCAAACCAATAATTTCCGTTTAGGACATGATCAGACAAGCAACAAACAGTATAGATACTTCGAGGTAGAGGACAAGGGAACTTTAGTGCGAGTTTGTTCAGCCATCTAAATTCAGCTTTGAATAAGGAATACCACATTACGCCTTTTAGAGGATATACAATTAGACACCGTGATAATCAAATAAGAGAAAACTAAATCATGTTTTTTATTGGTGCTTAGGCCAGTAAGGCACTATGTCTTTACTTATTTCTTGTCACTCATAAAAAATGACAGTGGGCGTATTCTATTATTACCTTGCTCGACGACGCTTCAGATTGTAAAACAATACACAAAATATGGACACTCCAATACATGCCGCGGCTGCACATGAACCAATAACAATTAAATCAGTAGTAGTAGTGGCATCTTCGCTATTGCTTTGAATTCCTGTTTCTTGTGCTTCTCCTTTCCCCTCTATTTCTTCTTCTTTTCCACTTCCTCCTCTTTTTTCTCCTTCATCTCCATTTGCTTTTCCTCTTTCGCCTCCCCCATTACCAGCTATTCCTCCTCCTGTTGTTGTTCCTCTTGTCGTCGTCGCTGTCGTCGTCGCTGTCGTTGTTGTCATCATTGTTGTTGATATCGTCGTTGGCGTCTCGACTCGTAAAGTTTTAACCGTAGGAATTTTACCTTAAAACAAGTGCAAGAAACTAGTTATTTTTGCGTTGTACTACTAAGTGAGGATTGCGAATTATTAATTTTAGCTTTTGAACCAGTCGATGAAACCCTATAAAGTGACCACTGATTTTGTTCGTCTTGAGGAGTAAAAATTTTTCGTGTCATTCATTCTAGTTTTTGAACTACATTATGAAATACTTGTCACGAATAATAAAAAAATTAATCGTGTTATGAATTATAATTTTTTGAACCAGTTAAGGGAACTCCTTTAAAGTGGCCATTCTTTTTGTTTTTCATGAAGATCAAAAGTGATTAGTTTTTCAATAGGGTTGTTGAGCCATGTAGTTCCCTAATAATTATATTTAATATGATTCTTGACAAGAATGGACACGATGGATTGCTAAATTTTATCCTTTAATCAATTATCCTTATTGTTTTGTATTGATTGATGTTTTGATTAGGCAAAGGTTTGTTAATTCAAATTTTTTATATCTTTACAAATGTTTAGGAGATTCTTTGACTTTAGGACGGTTTAATGGTAAAATAATTTTACGACAAAGGTTTTTAAAAAGTAACATTCCATTATATGTATACGTTTCTTTTGAAATGGGTCAAAGATAGCTAAGCTCTTACTTACAAACACGTGTTCCTTCCAACTTGAAAACCAAGCAGCTACAGCTTGTTCCTAATTTTATTATTGTTCCATCAAGCGTCTTGCTTAGGGTCTGTTTTATCTAGGCACAAGCACAATTCAGTAGCTCCTAAGCAACTATAGACAAGACTAGCACATTTTCTTGGAAACAAAACATATTTCAACCCAAAAACACAGTGAGTTGTATCACCAACAGTCAAGATTTCCGTTTTTAAAAAGTATAAAAAGGAGATTGAGTGCTTAATGAGATAAAAAATAATAGTTAAATAATTGAATAAACTAAAGAAAAAGCATTATGGTGCGCAAAGATAGGTTAAAAGAAACCCTTGATAGTATAATGATAGTCCATAGCCACAATTTGCTACTATCACAAAAATAAAGACATGCATAAGTAAGAGATTTAAAAACTATTTCACGAATGGGCAATGGATATGAAATGTAACATAGCAGATGATGATAGATTATTTAATTCTCAATCTCCAACCATAGTCTCAAACGTTGATTCTGCAAAGCACCAGTTAGGGTGATTACAGTACATTCATGAGAAGATTCATATCAGAACAAACTTTATGTAAAATGTAAAATACTCTCTATTGGCTGTTTGACAGTAAGCACTGTAACCACTCAGACTTTTGTGGTTAAAACAGACATTAGGAAGTGCTGAGACTGATACTATATGAGTACCTAATGTAAGCTTTGTAAATTTGTTAGCCTAGTTGGTAAGGTGCCAGTTTATTCAGCGGGAGGCTCGGGTTCGATCCCGGCCGGACCAACATTCAGGGTCTTAAAATATGGTGAAGGTGCTGCCTTTGTTCTGTGACATCTACAAATGGTTAGACCTTTGCGTCTTCTCGGATAAGGACGATAAACCGTAGGTCCAGTCTCCCGACACTCTATTCAGTAGGGGACTTAAAAGAACCCACACATTTATCGAAAAGAGCAGGGTTGTGATCCCGATGTTGTGGTCTGTCTCTTTCACTGAGGGAATTTATTGGTTATTCAAAACTGTCCAACCGTCTGCTATTCGAACCCTGTATTTGTTTGTAAAGCGCATTTGATCATACTGACATGAAAAATGGCGCTATAAGTGTTCGACATTATTTATACTACCTTAATGTTAAAACTTACCTCAAGAGCTGTGCCAACCGTTTGTCCCCTTTTACCATGAATCAAATTGAAGTGAGAGAATTGTGAGGAACTGACGTCTGTCCATGTTCCCTTGTTTCCCATGACCCGAACGTAAACCAACTTACAAGCTCTTGTAATACTTATAACTTCAAATTGACCTTTTCGTAGGGTCTTGACGTGGTTTGCGGGCCTTTGTGTGAAGAACTGTAATGTGCATTCTACAAATATATAAAAAAAGAAGTTATAGAATTATCCACTTACCACGAAGTAGAAATTGTTAAATAGGCGGCGTGGTTGGTGCAATGGGTAAGATCCAGTCCCAGCTTCGATCCCCGGCTCTGCCAAAATATGAACATTTGCGTGACCTTTTCTGCCAAAACTTACTCAGCCGTCCATCCTTAGGAGGTCGGTAATTTAGTATCAGCTTCGGCTGGGAGCTAACCTGCGATGGATTATGTCCCGTCCAGGGGTAATCAAAGACTCTCGTCCGCTTAACACTACGTAGGTTGGAGATAAGCACCTACCTCATGGGTCACTAGGATCGGGAAAAGGATTTAGCTTTGGCTTAGAAAATGTTATAACTTCTCCTCGTATTTAGTTTTAGACTCAGCGCTATAAAAACAAAAACGCAAAACATCTTTTGTCCCCGTTTTTTTTTCTATACAAACACCTAAAGACCTGCAAAATTAAGTAATGTCGAATAACACATCTTGCATTAACAAGAGCATTAAACACATAGTGGTTCTGTTTCTTAAATAAGCGATAGACAAACAGAGCATAATTGGTACATTAATAAGTTTATAGGAGGTAGGTCGTTCGTTTTCCAGCAACGGAAAAAGTTTACCAATTTCTTGATTTTTCTCGTCATAAATTAAAAAAGCGTGCATTTTGAATGAAAATTCATAAAGTTTTAAAAAATAAAACCAAAATGACAGTTTTTATTAGACAAAACGATAAGCTCGGTATAATTGTCGATAAATATTGCAGTCGTAAAAAAATCAATATTAGAACTTCAATTTCAAGGTATTGCCTTGACATGAAGATAGGGATTACTTAGGGATAAATCAACATAAGCATATAATAAAATTCGTATCCAAAATATCCAATATTTATGAGAGCATGCATGCAACCAAACAAAAACTATGTAAACTGCACAATTAAACTTTCTAGTACTTAATTTGTTTTAATTAATTCTAGACCGAATTATATATTATGATATATATATATATTTGTAAAATTCCCTGGGTTGCTAAGATATGTGCCTACACCTTTTATGATGATCACACATTCAACTTGAATTTAATTAAATCCCGCTTTCTCATTCACGAAGGTACTTTAGCAAGTGTTTACAAAGCACTCTGTTCCTTCCGCTGTTCTGACCTAATTAAGTACAAAAGTGGCGTCTGTAAAGTATTTTTTGAATAAGTTTTGTTCGAAAATTAAACAGACTAATTGCTAGCACTTAGTGAATCTAGGCGGTGTATAGTACACTCTTAACATACTGAATGTTTGGCACACAAACTATTTCTTTATTTACTTTCAGAAAAACCCATTAGTCAAAGTTTACTGTTCTGGAATATTTTAGTTTGTTTTTAGTGGGATCTTTCCTCTCCACAAGGAATTTATAATATAAGGCGCACAAAGCTGCATGCTCGAAAAATAAGTCGTAAATTTTCACTGATAAAATAGGAAAGAAGTTCTTGGAGTTGGTGTAATTGACAAGAGGGGTTTAGTTTCGCCGTCTCTACTAGTGAGGGTGCAGGCCCTTAGGCTGAAAGGAAGAGGCTAACTAACCAACAGGAAAAAAGAATTCAGTGTTTCATGTCATATAATTTCGTTTTTATGTTGATGATTTGTAAACATTATGTGTATCAAATAAACCATGATCGTTAATGTCACTCCCTTACCTTGAAATCCTATAATGTGGGCTCTACTATCGTGTCGGTTCGCACCCCGTCTCTTCACCCCCTCTCCCCCCCCCCCTCCCCTTTCCCTTTCCTTCTTCTCTTCCTTTCCTTATCGGCATGGCTACTGGCCTGGAAAGAGGCTTCTTTTGTATTCAAAATATATATCTCTACATAGACAGTTTGATAGTTTGATTTGGTTCTCTTTGAAGAACAAACGGTATTATCTAATAGTCACTATAAACAAAATCGAGATTTTTCGAAGAGCTGATCAAAGGCAGGTTATAAGTTAACAGAGATCATTGATAATTTCTTAAATTTTACAAATTTCAGTTAATGTTACAATAAGATTGATGAAGGTAAGGTAATAGAGATCGCTTTCTAAAACTAGAAAGTAAGAACTTGGCTTGTGTGTGAAGTGAAAGAGAATGTTAATCCTAAATCTTTGCTGTCTTCGACAGTATTCTTGAAGTGTGACTTTTGATTTCAATTAACAGGAAAGCAATCGTGGTTCAGTTTTTCAGCACACCTTTTGAGACCCTTTTGGACACCTTTATCGGCGTTGATCAATACATTTTAAAGTGTGTTTACAACACTATAAATGAGTTCGAAAAGGCGTTTTTCTAGAACACATTCTTCATTAACGTATCACAAGGTGTGTAGTTTACAAACATAGAAAAGTCACCAAAATTCATCGTAGAACGGTATGTTAATGTGAAACGCTTTTTAATAAAATGGCGCGTGTTTTCCAAGGTTTGCATTTCAAATGAATGTTTTTAAAAAAAACATGTTCAAATCCGATACTTTCTGTGTTTTAAATACCACACCAGTTTTATATTGTTTTAAAATAAACAGAGTCCTCCACTTATTTTTACAATATATTTACATCTGCCAGATAACTTGGATGTTTTAAAGAGTTTGACAGGCCTTGAACTCTCTAATTTTAGGGGCACGGCCATTTTGGACTCAAGATTTTTGCCAAAAATAGGGCACCTGGGCAATTGTCAAAGAGAACCAAATAGTCCATACTCTATAATTTAAATTAGCCTATGTTTCAACACCTATTTCTTAAAGGTACGGCGGCACTCAGCTTAAAATGGGAAGGGCATTTGTGGCCGTAAATCGTGCACATGTCTGGGGGAACTACGGCAATGGCCAGGGGCATTTACGGCAAATGCCGCATTGACGTCGTAGATTATAAGTGTTGGTTTGAATCTGTTTAATTTGTTGCTAGGTAAATACTTGTTGTAATACTTAAGTCAATTACCGGCCTTCTCTACAATGCTGAAATCAATATTAGTTTATTTATTGTATTTACGAACAGCTTACATAACTTCAGTTTTACAGAAAACTCAACTTTAAATGCAAAATGAAACTAAAAAATCCCAATTATAAGGAAAATCTTCTAACAAAATGATATTCTTCAAAGTAAGTAGTTAAAAGTCAGTATTACTAACAGAAAGAGTATGCATCGTTTTGAACTAAAACTTGCCACATGGAACTAATAACTTAAGCGATATAGATTGTAAATATTGGTCCGCAAAATGTCATAGATTTCCATGTCAATCTAACAACTTTTTGAGTTTATATAGAATTTAAAGAACAACAAAATAATCCCTGTATGGCATTGTTTTGTACATATGCTAATTTATTGCTTACACTGCTTGACATGCACGGCGACTAAATTCGCTTCATTTTACCCGGTGTGGCAATCTGAGTTGTCATCGTGTTGAGATTGTATTTCGACTACAACGCCTGAGTCTAACTTAAATAGCGTTTGGAATATGAATTTTGCATTGCTTATAACACTTTCATTTGTTAGGGTTAGGAATTTAAACCGTTATGATAAGTAAATAATCTTTATATATGGAAAGTGTAGATAACATGAAGGCGCCATGTTGTATATCTGAACAATAGTATTACTATAAATACAATAGTAATACTATAAATAGTAAAACTTTTTTATGAATTTAATACAACATAAGTAGGGACATCATAAAGCTTACTTTTGTGTTGTTGATTTTAAAAATGATTTTTATAAGCATGAACTGCATTAAAGCAATAAAACCAAAATGTCGCCATTTTATTTATTTTTTCATTAATTTTTATGTTTTAGCTCTCGTGCTTTTTTTATGTGCTTGATTTTCTATAATTTTTTAAATTTTTTCTTCATTTTTCTTTAATTTGATATAATTATAGGTACAATGCCGTATTTAACTAACAGTATTTGGGTGGGTGGGAATGTGTATTAGTTTTAATGTTAAGATAACAAGCTCAAGCAACCTTCTTTGAAAGTCAATTGAAACCTATTAAATTTGAGTTACTTTACACAAAAAAAGATAGAAAAAATGTTTAAAACAGTACTTCATAACGAAGATGATTTTTTTGTTTATTAGAAAATTATATCTTATTAAAAGGAATCTGTAACTACTTTGAAGAAGTTTGTGTTTAATTTTACTTTTTTGATAGTTCTCTCTTGATTGTTTTAAAAGCATGTTGATGTTAAGACTCAAAAATAGTTTGGATGCTCTAAGTTATAAGTGATTTCATAAACAATAGATAAGAATGACAATAAATAATATCACACGCTTCAATATTCGTTGCGTTTATCCTGAATGCGGCCTTAAAACAATTCATAGAGCCAAAACTTAAGTTATCACCTCCGTAAAAGTCAAAAAGAATTTTACAAACCTTTACTATCGGGAACCTGCTTGTAACATCCCAGTATGCCATTATTTTTACTAAATGTTGCATTGTTTCTCGGACAACCACAAATACAGTCACTGCCTCCTGATTTAAATCCGCCAAAGTCAGAACATTTATACTCCGCGCAACTTGCGGAGGAAATTAAATACTTGTCTCCTTTAGATGGGTCTAAAATTCTCGTAACATTAACTTCATATGTTGCCGCTTTTGTGTGATGAACAAGAGATGAAATCATAATCCATAACGCAACAAATTCCTGGCGCATTTTGTTTTTAAAGATACCCTCAAATTTCTACATAAAAAAAGCAAAATTTTCTGCTATTCGGCAAAGAGGGATTTTTTCCTACACCAAGCAGATTTTTTCAGCCAGACACCAAAATACGGCCTGGAAGTCATGCTACGTGCTGTTTTGATTCTGCGTCTCGTAATAGTAGTGTTAACATCAGAATTAAGATATTTTTGTATATCTTTTTCTCGTTAAACCAAGAACAATATCCAAGACAAATATTGAAAGAGATTGAAGGACCTTTGTCCGGCGTGGTCGGTTTTCCCACAGGGTACTATTGGTCAGCAGATTCTTCCCATGTAATGCTATTTATATCAACTATGTACAAAATATCTCGACTTATTAAGATTTTAATTAATCAGGGATAAAAGCGAATATTTCAATTATAGATGTTTCATGATTTTTTTCCTTCGTCGGATCAAATTCTCTAAACTTAGTTATCTGCTATTCTATGGGATACCTAGCAACTTTGTGTGAAAGTCATTTACAACAAAATAAATCTGAATTCCCTTACGTGAAAAAGTCGCAAAAATATAACAACAGTTATTAACACAAGTGTTATCTCAGTCCATTAGGAGATTATATCGGTAATTAAGAGAAATTTAGCAATCTATATAGCCACTTTGAAGAAGGTCGTTTAAAAACTTCATTTTTGTTTTTTCGTTATACTATCAAAAGTAATTTGTTTGTCACTTGGAAAGTGACTTCATAAACAAAGAATTCTTAATAGGTTAGTCATTTCCGTTAATAGCTTCTTAGGGTCCTCCTGGATGGCTTTTCTTAGCACCTTTTCTTGGATTGTTTAAAGGTTGACATTTTTTTGTCCTTTTTGAAAACATGAAAAATTCCTATTTTTCATTTTTAATCCGAATATTACATATTCCCTAGAGTTATTCAATAACTATTCAAAACTCCGCTTCCATCCCGAAAATAAATAACATATCATATATAAATTGCACAATGGCGGTGTTCAGATGTTATAAAATGTTTCAACACATTTAGGGTAGACATTCATGTGATAAAGCCGTGAAGAAAAACCATATCAGTGAAGTGATATGATATCACTTCACGGTAAAGTGGTCCAATGAAGTGATCCGATAGAAATACTTTCAGCCAATCACATAGCTTGTATTATTGTATCACGATTTTGGCGACGTACACCTCCCGCCTTTTTTTCAAACAAGTTTTGAAATTACAAACATGGCTTCGTCGTGGTTTGTTATAGTTTTTCGATGAATCTTGTTCGTGTTTGTTTGTTGTTGCATGTACCCTCAGTTGTGTAATAAACAAATCGGTAAAATGTTAATAGCTTGATATCGTTTTTATTTACTCGTTTTTTTGTTTCATATCACACACTTACTCGCGGACTTGCTCTTTCGTGATACGATACAAAAAACTCTTGAGTAAAAACGATATCAAGCTATTAACATGTAATAATCTCTACTAAGTATTAAAAGTATTCTTTAAAGTGTTATACATTTTTTTGTTAAGAACCAGTAAATTTTGGCTGAAGTTCGGTCTTTCTTAATTTTTGACGGTTTAATCCAACAATTATTCTTAGATTGTTATTAACTTGCACATCCGAAATCAAGAATGATTTTTTTTTTGCCATTTTTAAAGTAAAAATAAAAAGGTTATTAGAATGTATTCGTGAACTCTAAACTTTGTCAGTGTCTAATGACCCGATGATATATTGGAACTTTTTTTATAAAACTTCATCCTTGTCTTGTTCTTAGGTTTTTCCTAATCTTGTGCATGCAAGGGTATTATAAATTCCTTTCAGAGATATAAAGCTGGAATAGAAATTTTCAAAACGTCTTTGTCACGGTTTTTATTCCCCGTTTAATTAAAAGCAAGACCAACGGCATGGTCAACAACTTTCTTAGTATTTCATAATTATTCAAGGATTTAGCAGGAGCGTCTCTGTAGCTCCTCTCATCTCTTTATTTTCAACATAGGATTAACTAAACCGAATGTTGGAAAACAATTTCTTCGTCATGAAAAAATTTGCGGTGGTTCAATGAAGTGTTGCTGACAAACATACTGGTCTTTCTCTTGAAATAAATGTTTTGTTGTGTTCGTGGTGGTCTTTAACTCCTTGAAAGTCTACAAATTTTGTTAGGGGTCTTGAAATACTTGAAAGTCTTTCATATGTCATGAAATCTTTAAGGACTTTAACAAGTCTTTGAAAGAAAAAATTTAAATTCAGTTGTTTTATTAACTTTTCAATTTAAAATTGACAATGCTCTTCGACTCCCTGCCCAATGTAAAAAAATCCACAGAGGTTCTGGATTCCCGATTCCGACCCCCTGGGTTCTGGATTCCACTCTTTTGTATTCCGGATTCCAAGATAAGTCTAAATCACTGGATTCTGGATTCTGACCACTTTGGATTCCGGATTCCAAATCAAATCTAGATTTCGGATTCCACAATTGTAGATTCCGGATTCCAACAATCAAATTTTGCTGGATTCCGGATTCCGGAATCTGTTACATGGGGCGAGTGTTTGCATGGTTAAAACTAGTTTATTTATTTATTACGCCTATTATTAAGGATTTAAGTTTCGCGTTGTGCATGTTACATTTTCTAGTATTCTAACATAGAAAATCTTGGATATGTTTTAAAAAATGGTTGGAAATGGTCAGTGGAAGACATTCAATTTGTTTTTTCGGGGAAGAGGGGTTTGGGG
>JAOEHV020141309.1:17439-28424 GCA_025447995.2 Isaurus tuberculatus | reverse complement strand
TTCAGAAAAATGTCAAATCCCCACCCCTTGCCTGACTCCCCCCCCCCCTTCACGGGCATAACAGTGATAGATGCATAACTTTATTAACACCATTTTGTATTTTGCAGTTAGACTGCTCTACCTCATAGACTCACTCCAAGTAAATAGCCTATTCAGTCTTCAGTTTGTAATACATTCATGCATAGTCCAAATAATTGCCACCTAGAATAACTTTGAGACTAAACAAAGTTATATACAGATGTGATATTCCATTACCTTTAGTTAGTTTTTCATTGAGAAAACCCTACTAAATATTTAGTTAAGAAGAAAACAGCAAGACAGTATGGTGTACTAAATTGAAAAAGAAAGATAGTAGATATTGTATTGGCATTGTGGCCTTTTAATTTATTTTAATTTGAAAGCTTCAAAATTTTGATAACAGTGCCAACTTCCATGAGCTGGCTCAGTAAGTAAAATCTTTGACTTTGGAAGTCCTAGATTTGGTTCCAACTTCATTTTATTCCACTTTCCTTGGATTAGGTTCTAAAGCTGTTGGTCTTCTATCAAGGGACTTAAAAAGAACTCACTCATTTATAAATACGAGCAGGGATATGAAACGTGTGTGGCCCGTCCTTCACAGAAGGAGAGGGGATATTTATCCTAAAACAATATTGAAAAATATTATTTTTTAAGATACACAATTTTGTATTCAAGTCTACCAAAATAATATACTAAAAACTTAGAAATTCAGCCACTGGCTCACAAGGACGTTAATTAAGTTGTCCGACATCAAAATTATAATTATTGTTGATTCATCTTTAATGGAGTTATAGGTTTTATGTTAAACTACAACATACAACTTACAGTCTTCTTGGTATTGCTTGCACAGAAGGGGGGCCAAGACAGTCCATCGCATGAGACCAAGCATAGGGTGTTGTAACATGGCCTTCTGGTTGATGGGAAAGGGATTAGAATTTTGAAGGGATGACAGGGTCACAAGATAAGCAGGTGGTGACATCACACAAATGTTTGGATTATCACGAACCCAATTGACAATCACTGACAACAATAAAAAAGGAGGCACAGACTTCTTGTCTAGTAAAGAACCACCATCTACAAAATAAACCCACATGAGGAGGTTAAATGGATTATAATTATAGACTGTGACATGCTAAAATGAAGCAAATATTATACCCTAGTGATTCTCATGTATAGATTGTCAAAATTTGCATATACCCAAACCCCTCAAGGCTCGCACCCAAACTCACTCTGTTCTCCCCTCCCTTCCCCTACCAGCATGAGCCTCCATTGGCCCTGAAATGCAACAACTGAACCTTCTCTTATACATTACATACCTGAGGTGGGCAAGTAAATACATGTCAGGACTAACAAGAGTTGACTTGCCATTAGAGGTGAATGAGTTGTGAGAGCTTCTAGTAATGGGAGTGATGCTGGGACAAGATTTGTGTAATCATCAACAACTGATGATGCTACTTTCCTCACTATTGCTTTTGCATCACAATGTCTCTGCATAACCAAAACACTTTTTTAAAATATATAATATTTAAGTAGTTAAGGCTTGAATCTGTAAAATTAAAAAAACCCAATCTTAAAATGTCATTGAGCTGCAAAGTCCTAGTTTCATCTAACTCATTGACACTCAATTTGATTTTTTAGTTGTGCAATGATGATTAATGCATGCACTGGTTCTTGACTGTTTGTGTCTAGAGAAATATTCAAACTTTCAATCACAAAACTTAGTAAAATATATTACTACATGCCAAAAACAATGGATTTTTGGTTTTAATTTTTAGTTGTATAATCAGACAGCTATTACATTCGCTAGTTTTAAATTTTTTATAACAAAAACTGAAACAAAAAAAACACTATCATTATGCTTTTAAAAAATAACAAAAAACCTTATTTTTTATATTCCTCTGTCAATATAACTGGGAACAAAAAACATGTTATAATTTGCTTCTGAAAAGATTTTAATAATTCTAAATTTCTTAAATGATTTCCGACAAGAAAAAAAATTTCATTGTGTAAAAGAAATTAAACATTACTAATTAAGTACAATAAATACACTGTCTGGTATTATTTTTATGACAATCAATGGAATATCATAAATTTACAGTATTACGACTTTAATTTTGTTTTGATTAATGATACAAAAAAAACCCCTGAAATCATTTGTTTTAATATACATTATAAAATGGTCAACACCATTTGAAAACAAAAAGACCAAGAATAACAAAATGATAGAAATTCTGTTACCTGCATCCAAACAGCTGAACACTCCAGGACTGGGCTACACTGCAGAGCCACAGCCATAGATATTAACTTGGTCAAAATTTCAACTCTCTGTTCTGACTTCATAGGGTTAAAAAATAAGATTGTGTTAATTAATGATGGAGGTTCTAATCAAAGAGCTAAGTGAACTAGTTAATATGATTATATTAATTGCAACCTTGGAGCAAATGAATCAATTATACATGATTAAGGTGCCCTAAACAAAATTTAGGGTAAACTTTTCATACTACCCCACACCTATTATACATGCATTTTTTAATAACTATATTGTTGCCTACAACCTTAAGTTATACTCCTGAAAGTGCAGCAATCCTAATCTACATAGTTAAAAACATTACCAATCAAAATATCTTATAAAAACAAAACCATTAACAAACTACATTATATAATTTAACTATAAAATTTAGCGATAACATGTTAATGTAACGACATTTCAACATCAGCTAACGTCATTTTCAAGTCATTGTTCAAGAAGCAAAACAAAGTTTATATAAGTGTACTGAATACATTAATAAATATTCGTTTTGCTTCTTGAATGATGTTGAAACGTTGTCACATTAACATGTTATTGCTAAATTTTATAGTTAAAATTGTTAAACAAGAATCGTCTTATCTAAATTATATAAGGTGTAAAAAGGAAACTTTGCTGAATTCTTGGTTTTCATGTGACGTCACAGTGGCCATGTTGGTGTATCCTTCATTCCTTGACAAAGGAATTTTGGTAATTTCTTTTGTTTGCAGCAAAAACATGGCCATCGCGTCTATTGTCTCAGGATTGTGTGCAAACAATCTATTTAGTTTAAAAATATACAAATACATCCCTAAACAGAAAAAGAAAACTTTATCACTCTACCTTTCCACCCGAAACATCTTTAGTAGACAGACCAAAAAGAACATCAAATAAATAATGTCTCGCCGTTTCAGAATGCTGACTCTCAAAGTAACTACAAAGACGCTGCAACATTTGTAGTTCTTGCACGGCGGCTGATGTCTGTTTACCCTTCGATTCTTTGTTATTAAGTACAAAGTAATCTACTATATCATCAATAAATGCCGTGATAAAAAGACCAGGTTTACCAGGATTCTCCGTTGGAAATGTAGCATAATAAGACCCTAACATTTCTAACGCTTGTTTCCAACCCTCACCGAACGATCGACTGGTCAGGTAATGTTTGATATAACCCACTTTGTTGGGAATATTCGATCTCCATGATGAAATGTCTGTCAAAATAATATTGATATGTCACAAGTTTTAAAACTTATACAAAAAATGACAAAAATGTAAAAAAGTAAGGGACGTATGTGTGTGTGCAAGATTGGCACTGCTGGTAGGATCTCTGACTGCCAAGCAAGAGGCCGGGGGTTCGATCCCCGGTCTTGTCGGGATGCAAACATTTTTTGACGTAATCCTCAATGCAAGGGTTAGGTTGCGATTGATAATTTTGTGTTTGGAAGAATAAATACAAACAAAGATAGTACATAGGAATGCTTGTACAAAGTATTTGCTCATTTTTACTGGCTGCAAATAATTAACATTCACATTCGATTTTAGAAAAAAGAAAAAAATATGCATGAAATATTCATAAATTATCCAAATTGAAAATTACCCCACACATCTTTCTCACTTTCCATGACGCTTTTTTATAAACTCATTCAATCAAAAGTATTGATAGAATTGATAGACTCAGAACGGCCATCTTGGACGTTTGTGTCTTTAATCGGAAGGAGGTCTGGTTACAAAAAAAAAATTATTGAGCTCCGCTGACATTTTTTGCCTGAAGGCGTATCATTTGCTGTGGACGAGGAAGTAGACTAAGTTCTAAAGAAGAAGAAAAACAAAGATGGCGGGTACTTGAAAGTATGAAAGAGTATAGAAAGGTGTCAAAAGCTGCAAGTTTTTTCTGCAAACAACGAATGAAGACTTTAATTGCATATCTGTAAATATAAAATGAATATAGCTCAACAGATCCTTGCTTTAGATGCTCGTTACAATGCATATCGTGCTCCGAACAACCCCCAACATCGTAAGTGATATTTTAATTTTTATTCCTTTTTACGAGACATGAAACGCAAACATTAGCATGAGAGTATTTTCTCATCCAAATGTAGTTTATAACTCATACTTTTCCATAACCTTAATAAATTTGATAAATGTGGACCACTTTTGCATAGGAACGTTGTACATCAGAAGGAGAAGTCAACTGCTGCGAGAGAATGCAAAGAAGGAGGTAGAAATACTTACAGTGAATATGCTAAATAACTAAATTGTTTTCAATCTTAATCTTAAGCGGTCAGTTAGCCTCTGTTTTTTTTAGTGAAATGATGTGTCTTAATGAATTACGATTCCAATCATATTATTATCATTAATCATATCATTAATTTGATTTTTAAGCTTGACCATTCTTGTCGGAGACAGTATTTGTACCTAAGAAAACAGCTTCTGGCCAAGAAATATGGAGCTTCAGATCACAGCCAATCATTGTCAAGGTATAAAAGAGTTAGTGTCTTGGCTTATTTCAACATTTAGAATATATATCAAGTGTAATTAAAAACTTGAAAACCTGCTTTTGTTTACAGTTTATCAATTTATGTTTCTTTCTTAAAAGTGAAATTTAAATGTTAATATTAAAATGTTTTTCTGCTTATTTTATGTTAATTAACTGTTCAGAATGCCACAAACTGTTTAACACTAATGCTGAGGTTTATGCATAATGAGACAGACATTAATTGTTATAAAAATGTGATCGTAGAGTCTCCATAGAGACCATAGAGTCTCCAGTAGCTCAGTGGTTAGAGCATCCGACTAGAACACGGAGGGTCGTGGGTTCAAATCCCATCTGGGGCTCGGATTTTTTCTGAGTTTCTCCTTTCATTAATATCGTTTCATTATTGTTTCATCTTTAATATAAAAATGTGATCTTTCGTGACTTTTTTATTAATATTATTATTAATAATTATTATTATAATCATACACAGAAGTAGAAGTGCAAGTACCTGGAGCAAGTTAAGTTCAGTTGAGGTAAGAACTTTATGAATTCTAAAACACTAATCAAATTTTTCCCAAAAATGAAAATGGGTCTTATTCTAAAGGAACCTCATTTGAACCTTCTTGGTCAAGATCACAAATTGAGACTTGTCTCATGATTTTGTTCAAATGTACATAAGAGAAGTTATGATTTAGGTAGCAAGTTTGTTCATTATAATAGACCATACTATTTTACAGGTAGATAGGAAATAATATAATAGATAAAGGTTAAATGAGAACTGCATTACATTATTTAGAATCTGCACTCTAATGATTTGATTTGATGTTAACTGATATTTTTCCAAAATGCAGTGCAGTTTTGATTCCCTACACATTGATTCAGCTGAAGGCATCCACTCACCGACTCGACCTACACACAGGCGTTACCACAGTGCAGGTTCTTTCAAATTTCTTCCCCCTCCTGATTCCCCAGAGCAAGCTCGACCACGTAGAGGTGTTGTCCCAACATACAAGGCTGAAGCAAGCAGGTTGGTATGATAGATTATTAATTAAAGTAACTTTTGGTTTGTGAAAATGGCAATGTGGTTGGCGTAATGTAACCTTTTCTTTTTGAAATTACGCGCCATAGAAATAATTGAGTTATGGCAATGTAATGTACATTTTTTAAACATTAATTGGCTGTTCTACTAGTTTCTTTTTTATGTATTAGTATACTTCAGTTGATTGGTTGTAAATTAATAATTGTAAAAAGACTTTGACTTAAACATATTTAATTTTTAGATCAGTCTAGAACACACCAACAAAATACATTGAATGGTTAACTGTCATCCTTTAAAATGGTTGTAGAATTTATTTTAATCTCTTCTGTTTATTTTTCTTTTGTATGTATAATATTTAGAAAGATGGCAGGAAACACATCTCTTGGTGAAAACTATGCATTTGCGGGAATGCATCACATATTCGATCAGCATACTGAAGCAGGTACAGAAGATAACATATAGCTTAAAGAACAAAGTTGCTTAATCTAGAACAAGTCTTAATTTTATTTTGATTCATGCAATGTTTTACTAAGATATACAGTAATATTGTTTTAAGCTGTACAGTAACTGTAAAGTTAAAATTTAAGCAATAACTGATTATGTCAACTTTGAAATAACAAGCTAGGTTGTTGCTGCCCAAAATATGAGATGATTGCAATAATAAAAGGGAGAAATCAGAGCTTCATCAATTGAAAGTTAACTTACATGATTGTTTCTGCACTTAGTGTCATCAACTATTTGATTAAATGAATGTCAAACATGTAATATGCAATCAAATGGCATTCTAACATTATAATGTTTTCATCATAATTGTACACTCTGCCAGTTACTGCAATTAGTTTTGCTCATGATGACAAGTATCGCTTGGCATGCAGCTCAATGGATGGTACACTGTCTGTGTGTCAGTTGATGCCGTTACCTCCATCAGTTCAATGTAGACTCAGAGGCCATAAGGAAGCAGTTGTAGGTTGGTAGTACTTGAAACTTTGTTGATACCTCAGGCATCACAAATTTATAGAATTTAATGACTTGTGTGGCTTACACAACTCTGGGTTAAAGTGTTTCTACCATTTTCATATTAAGTTGTGTAAAAAGCTTATGTTTTGAGTGTTAGTGTTTTATTCAAAGCAATGGTTCTGACGAAGGAGTAGTAAAAAAAATGACAGTTACTTGTTCTACAGACTGAGCTATTTCTCTGACAGAGGGTTAACACTTAAAACTGCAATATTTAACTTCTTACTGATCATGATAACATGTATCAATGATCCAAACATTTCAACTTAGAGTTTGTTCAAGTTATGGTTTGTACTGTACCGTCCTATTTTTGGAGGCTCAATAAAAACGTTCAAAAAATATAATAGTTTTTTGTGAGTATATTCACGTTTAATAAACATAGTCAGACTATGGCTTGCTTTTGAAATTATCAAACTTTTATGAAATTAAATTATGTTTTTTATACACTCTTGGTATGTTTTTTATACACTCTTGGTATCAAATAGATATTTAGGAATCTAAATCATGGAATAAAGACTATTGAAAAATATAGAAAAATTCAGTAAATGCTTTGAATTCCAAAGTTGATTTTTCACATAAACTGCCAAACTACAGTAAAAGCGCAAAAGGTAACAAACCAACTTTTGTTCCCATTGAAGATACAAATCAGGAATAGTAAAAGTGTAATACTTGTTTGATGTACAAGGTTAGATCAAGCACTTGTGTGCTAGAATTAATTATTACTTGCATCCATCCAAAAGTAGGCAAAATATCATGTTGGTAGCAGACATTGCTTGTTAAATCTGCTATAACTTTAAGTAATTAGGGGCCTGAATGTTAGCAGCCATGTATACACAGCCCTTTCTGCCTTATTTGGCCTCAGTGTTCATATTTAGAGGCTACAAATACTAAGTAACATGCATGTACTAACTAATATACAAGCTTGTATAGAGTCAAAGAATAGTTTGTTTACAAAGTAATCAGTCATGTTTTCCTCTGTTATTTTCTTGTTTTGAAATGTTTAATTTTTAGAATAAATTATAATTGTCTTTATTTTAGATTTTGATTGGTCAATATCAAATTGTTTCATTTTGTCTGCCTCAATGGACTGCACTGCCAGAGTATGGGAACCTTCTGCAGGCAAATGTCTGCGAGTGGTTTATGACAGCCAATCATCTCCAGTCTTGGCTTGTAGATTTCAGCCAAACAACAATAACATGATTGTTGTATCCTTTGAGTTCTATGAAAAAAAATACATCTCCATTTTTTTTATCTTTTCTATCATAATTAATGTCTACAAACCCTGTTTTGTGTGTTTTGTATCTGCTGGAATCCAACATGCAATGGATCAATGTGCTGGCCAGGGGGAGTCAAAGATGAACTCTCAACCCCTTGCAATATCAAAAAACGGAGATCAATTCTGGCCCCATTGAGCGAATAGGCTCAAGTTTTGCAGAGAAGAAGCTTTTGACAATGTTTCCAGAGTTCTTAATAGTTTTGTGTTTCCTTAACTGGATTCCAGACAGGAAATCAGAAAGGTCATGTTAATGTATTCAATATGTCAACTGGCAAGAGTGTTAAAGTAGGTATAGTAGGTATAGTATACCAGTTTGTATTATCATGAGATATATTTATTTATTTCCTTGCTAAAAGGTAAATGTTTTTGATGACATATCCGGTTATGTTAAAGGGTGGTAGTGGAAAAGTCTCTTCAGCTGTGAAGTGTATGGAGTTTGATTCATCAGGAATTGTTCTCTGGGTGGGAGATGAGAAGGTGAGTGGGAAAAAAGACCAAAAAAAGCTTTGTCTATTGAAGAAAGTCCCAGGTTTTGTTTACCAAAGAAATTGTCAATAAAAACTCTGTCTGTCATTTTTAACATAAATTTCTCAAAACCAGCCTGACTTTAGAGTTTTCAATTATTCTGTCAAATTCTTTTTTGTTTGGTTTATCTGGATAGGGGAACAAAAAGACTTAAATTAAAAAACTGTTTTATCTTTCAAACTAATGAATGAGTATCTAACCTTTCTTCTTAGCCAATACAGAACAGGTTTTTTTATTTTAGTAGCTCTCATGTACTACTACTACTACTACTACTACTATTACTAGGGCGGCCTCAGCCGAGCTGCGCGCCTTGCAGACATGTCTTTTGTTCATACAGCTAACCAATCATGTACCTAGTGCAAAAGGTCCTTAAATTTGAGTGTCAAGATCGTGTTGAAATTGAGACTTTAAATTGCTCTTTGAAAAACTGCAAGAAACCTATTTATGCTTGTCTTTAGATAGAAAAATTGGTTCTCTGAAGTACTGATACAGATTAAAACAATTTAAAACAAATTTATGAGGCTTCCTTAGCTGTTTGACCGTGAAAAAATAGTTTGAAATCTTAATTTCCTTTTTAGGGGTGCATTTATTCTTTTTGCTTTGATCTGGCTTCAGGGAGGCTTCATAAATCAAAACGGTAAGATTTTTAAATTTTACATTGTACATGCATGCTCTCAGGGCCAATAAATACAATCTTCATCAACATTAGTTCACCACATTGAAAGTATAAGCTCTGCTTGGTCTAGTTAAGGGCCTTAGGACCTTCATAATCTATTGTTCCCACCATTTTGTTTTTGGAAAATTAGCTTCCTGTGCAAATGTTCAGTTTGCCATGGATTCCATAAGAAATCATACCAAATATAAACTAAAAAGCGAGATTGAGTGAAACAGTTACTTGGCAAGGTTTCATAAAAGGTCATATCAAATATTAGCTGATAACCAATACAAAGTCAATCAGAATGTCAGAAATGCAACATCCAAGATTGAAAATTCATTGTTTAGGTGTAACCGTGGTGCTTTGTCTAAAAGGGATTTGCTCCTGCTAACTATGTATGATAGAAGACTTTGTTGTGTTACAGCATTCAAGTATCCGAAGGAAACCCTGTGACGTCCATATCATATCGCAGCTGGGTCAGTCGGGAGGCCCGAGACCCAATGTTACTGGTGAATGTTGCTGCTGACCTTCTGTGCCTATACAGGTGATACTGATATCTCAGCGTGTGCTGAATCCTGCAAACCTTCTGTTTTATGAAGGAATGCTGTTATTTCAGTGGCAATAACGATTGCACACTTTTTTATAAGAACAACAGGCTTAGATTTTCCCAAAAACTAAGAACATGCCAAACGCAATCCCAGGCTGAAGAGTTGGTCTGACAAATTCCTGGATTTTAGTGGTCAGTATATGAAAAAAAGTCAAAGTTGAGGTCATGCGCACATGAAACTTTTTTTTACTTTTAATAATGACAAATCTATTTCATATTTTTTAATAGTTGTGATATAGTTTGAAAACAACGTAACTCGCAAATCGTCAGAAATTGAAGAAAAAAAAGAAACACTCCGTCCAAAATTCACTGGTTCTTATAAAACGTAAGTGGAAGTATATAAATTTGGGATGCAGGCTTTTAATAAGCAGATCATCTATTTGGTAAACAGACTTAAGCGATTTATTTCAGTTTATAGCACTAGGGTTGAACATTTGTTTGACCAAGGTTTCGGGACTTTCGTTAAGTTTGTTTTGAACTATGATAAATTTCTAAGCTAATAAATTAGGCCTATCGGTTCTTATAATTTATCGTCAATATTTTCTTCGACATCAGTGTCACAGACGATGTTGGAGGACTGAAGCAGAAACGATCGTTCCCAATCACTCAAAAATCTTGCCATGTGCGAAGCTGTTTTTGCCCTCTGATGTCATTCAGGCAAGGCGCATGTGTAGGTACGTTACTTAAAATGAACATGAAGAAAAGACCATAGAATTTAAATTAAATTCAAAGATGTCCAGTATTAAGGTAATCCAAGAAGTCATAGTAAGGTGATCCAAGAAGTCATACTAAGGTGATCCAAGATGGCCTAGTGAGGTGATCCAAGATGGCCTAGTGAGGTAATCCCAGATAGCCCAGTAAGGTAATCCAAGATGGCCTCGTAAGGTAATTCAAGAAGTCATAGTAAGGTGATCCAAGATGGCCTGGTGAGGTGTTCCAAGATAGCCCAGTAAGGTAATCCAAGAAGGCCAAATAAGGTAATCCAAGAAGTCATAGTAAGGTGATCAAAGATGACCTCGTAAGGTAATTCAAGAAGTCATAGTAAGGTGATCCAAGATGGCCTGGTGAGGTGTTCCAAGATAGCCCAGTAA
>JAOEHV020141309.1:0-17339 GCA_025447995.2 Isaurus tuberculatus | reverse complement strand
GGTAATCCAAGAAGGCCAAATAAGGTTATCCAAGAAGTCATAGTAAGGTGATCCAAGATGACCTAGTGAGGTGATCCAAAATGGCCTAGTGAGGTAATCCAAAATGGCCTAGTGAGGTAATCCCAGATAGCTAAGTAAGGTAATCCAAGATGGCCTCGTAAGGTAACTCAAGAAGTCATAGTAAGGTGATCCAAGATGGCCTCGTAAGGTAATCCAAGAAGTCATAGTAAGGTAATCCAAGAAGTCATAGTAAGGTGATCCAAGATGGCCTAGTGAGGTAATCCCAGGTAGCCCAGTAAGATAATCCAAGATGGCCTCGTAAGGTGATCCAAGATGGCCTAGTAAGGTGATCCAAGATTGGCTAGTGAAGTATTCAAGATTCCTGAATCCCCTAAGTCGACCTCGTGGACTCCTAATCATAAGCTCACTCTGCCCTCACTTTTATGGGCTATTACGTTGTCGTTCATTTGTCTTCGAGGTCTAATTGTTTTGCAGTTGTTTAACTGCACAGTTTTTGGTGTCGTAAACGTACAAACTTCTTAAACCTTTAATTCATTATTGAAAAGCAATAAAAGCTCTTGTGCATTAGAAAGTGGATAGGAACTACGATATGTTAGTTAGTTTTTTCTCCAGCTAACTTGTAACTTTGAAATGTGATTTTGCATCGTAGTGACTGGGAGTGAGGATATGTCTGTATACTTTTTCGATCTTGAACGGGAAGAACGGCCCTGTGTCAACAAATTACAGGGGCACTCAGCTCCGGTCCTGGACGTAAGCTGGAACTATGACGAAAGCCTACTAGCATCATGTGACATAGAGGTAGGTAATATTGGTAAAACAATGTCAAACCATTGTTACTTCTGTGACGTAATGCCATGTCGTTGTGGTAAATGTGATTAACACAAATAAGATTGCAATAAAAGTGATATGATATAGATATCATTGTAACACACGTGACATAATGTCAAACCGTTCACACGTAAAATGACACGCCTTTGTAACACACGTGACAATTACAATCATTGTGAACCATGTGACAATGACAATCTTTGTTACAAACGTGACATAACATCAAATCATTGTAGCAAGTGTGACAAATACCAAATCATTGCAATATACGTGACATGTCAAAAAATTGATTTAAAGTTTTATAAAACAGAACAGTACTTTTATCTACTTTTTACGTTATTGTGGGAATTTTCCTTTTTATAGGGCACCGTAATAGTTTGGAAAAGAGAACAGCGTGGATATGGTCTATAGAAAACACGAATCTGATCATGAAGGCATTTTCAAAGAAAAGAGACAAAGACTGAAAATAACTATTAAGCGGAAATGAAAATCAAGATTTAACTTTCTGCAGTCAGTCAATCACGAAACAACAAACTCAAAGAGTTTAGAACCTCAACGATATTGATTTCAGTCATTTATATATTACTCATTTATAAGTAAAATGATTTGCTGATTGCGTGCTTATCCTATACTGTGTAACACGAACTACTCAAATGCCTGAGTGATATGTTGACATTTTCCTAAAATTGATAAAATGAAGTTACACTGTTGTTTCGGTCTAGAATGTATTCGAGGTTGCAAATAATTATTTCTCCCGACAGACATTTATGTTCTGCTTAGACACCATCGTTGTCTTGGTCAAACATCATCATATTCCCAAACTTTTGTCAGGTAATAAACAATGGAATCTTACCTTCGGACCGGCGCATTTTTAAGGAGGAATTTAACACACTGGCGCGTATAACTTATAAATTGTTTCCGGAGCAACTTTAGAATACCCCGTATTTGCTTTGAATTCATAGCGAAATTATACTGTGATGACACTCGAAAAAACAAAAGAAGAACATTATTCTACCTTGGTGGAAAACAGAGGACATACTACTCGAATGTAACAAAAACTTCATTACCTAAGTCAGTGTTGTTTTGTGACTTTGAGATCGTCAAAACACAAAGTAACATTTACTCCAGGTATATATAAAAACATTCGCGTTAAAAAATTGATATTGGTTTGGAAATGCTTCAAACAAACATGCAGACGACACGCAAAGCATAAAATAGAAGCAAAGGCGTTTAACCAAACTAAGCGAAAATTTAAATTGTAGGCTTTCCTAAAGTTTTAATCCCACAAAAACGCAATATTCTTATGATTAAGGAGGTATGAATTAAGCTTTATAGGTTTTTGCGAATTGTCGAAATACTAGAGAAGCAGATTCGTGATACAAATAAAATTTTACATGGTATATGCTTTTGCTTTATATCTTAACTTAACTTGTTGGAGCGTATGGAATGTGAATGACTGCCCTGGCGTTACTTGCAAGTGTTTCCAGGTTAGGAAGTCTGTAGTAAAACCTTTTGGTGCCGTAAGCATTTCCTGTATTTCTAGACAGTAGAGCCAAACCAATGAGCATTGTTTCCGTTGCTAACAAAATTTTCGCTCTCAATTTTCCTTTTCAGTGTTTTTGGTTTCAGTGAGCATACACAGATTACAAACAGGCTTTTATATGTAAGAGATCAAATAACCGAGAGGCTAACATCGTCTCATTTACTTATTTATATTTTATAATGCACAAAGGTTTCCCATCGCGTGGATGTAGACAACCGCAGACAACATCGGGATCACTGCCCTGCTCAGGCTTTTCGACAATGTGTGGGTTCTTTTTAAGTCCTTCCATTAGTAGAATGTCGGGAGACTGGGCATACGGTTTAACGTCGATATCTGAGAAGACGCGAGGCTCTAACCATTTGGAGATGTTGGAAAAAAGGCAGCACCTTCTCAATTATTTTAAGACGTCCGGTCGGAACCCGAGCCTCCAGCTCAATATAGACTGGCACCTTACCAATTAGGCTAGGCAGGCGACAGTCTCAAGCTAGAACACAAGATAGAAACAGTAAACGTGCAGTGTCATAATATGTTTCAAACAGATGCATGCATGTGGAGCGGGTTCGGGGTGTGCATTGATAAGTGACTGTGTAGCGGTTGAGGGTTTGGAAACCTTTTTTTTTGGTTCGGGAGGAACTAATACCTACTGTAAAGAACCACTGCAGGTGGTTGTCTAGTTTCAGTATCGGAGAATCGTTCAGGTGTAGGGAAGGCGGCGCGTGAATTTGTTTAAGGTATCGGATCAACTTATGCAGCTATCTTTATGTAACCTGAGAAGGATGATAATCCATCATGTACCCTCAGTTTTATTCAGTGCACTGTAAAATTTTCTTTTCTTTCACTCTTGCTTGAACCCGTTGTGTTGCTGTCCACTGTCCCCGTGGTCGGATCTTGCACACGGCTATCCCCTCTCTTCCAATTTCCTGAACAAGGTAGTTGTAATTGTCTCGCCCGTTTGTTTTTTCCAACTCAACAAATCCCATAAAAACTTTGGATAGTTTGGGTTCTTTAACAAAAGCGTAAACTCTTAAAGCCATATTCCATTATGCCTGGCACTTACTTGGCTATAAATTAATTCTAAATTGCTGTAACCAAGAAAACGTAAATCTTAAATAATTTCTACTTTTTTAACGTTTTGTAACAGATAAACTTCAAAGTTTAGGGAGGATATTTGCCCCTCGCGTAGAGTTTACAAGGGTTCGGTATTATCGATTGGCTAGCGGCTAGCATTGCTTGGTTCCAGGAGCCCGTCAGTCTCTTAGCTTTCAGTGGAGAAGTGTCTAGATGAGACTCACCTTAGTTTTGAAAAGGGTAAAGAGAGTTTTTTTTATTGTCTGAAATTTGGTTTCGTCTCGTTCAAACGAATCCGGACTCCGTCAGGATTTTGGGTTCAGAATCTGCAATCCAGGGCATGGAATTTGGAATCAACGTGCTGAGATCCAGATTCCACGGATGGGGACCCCCCAAAACCACGAGTGAAATAAAGTTTCAGTAACAAAGTGAAAGTAAATTTAAAGATGACTTTTAATACAAAATTGTTTTGATCTGCTTTGACGTAACTTACTACAACATTTACAGATGTGGTTACTATAAGTACACTTTTCTGTGAATAACTGCCAAAGTAAACAAGCAAACTTAAGATATTTTTATTTAAAATAAAAAAAACGTTTTTAGAATTTAAAACTTTATCAGTTATTTTAGAAGTTCTAAACTTCAAACCTTTCTTAAGAAGCGTGGCTTAGAAACCACCTCCCCCTCGCCTCCCCTCCCCCCATGGCCCAATAGTAACCAAGTTTATTAGAACATGAAACGGAAAAATGCAAAATGTTACGAACAATAAATCTTGATCAATATTTTTTAACCGGATCAAATCCTCCCGGGGCGGTAGTCTCCTTCGCAGCCATTGTTGTGTCGGACTTCCTGTGGCCCTCCCCCACAAACAAAAAGACTACCCAGGGCGGCCGTGAATCAAGTTTTTCTAAAGAGAGACTTGAACTAACTATGATACCGCTGACCAGAATCAACATAGCGGAAGAAAGACGACGGGTTTGCAATTGTGATGTAGATGGAAAAGTTGCAGGCATTGACGAATTTTGTCTATAATTTGCCATCTGTGATTAATTTGAAGGCTTTTTGAGGAAAGGTAAGTAATGTTGGAAATTAAACAAAATGTCTAAAAGGAATCATAACAAATTACGGTTTCCTAACTCTATGCGCGCACCGCGTGATGCAAATATTAATTTCTTGCCATTTTCGTGAGATCATGACTTTCTGTTTTGTGTGAATAACTCGTTAAGAAATGCGACTAATATTAATGATATTCGTTTGAAATATTGTTTTACTTTTGTGTGGTTCATTAGTTTTTTCACAGATGAGGTTAGCGAGAAGTTTGGTGGAGGGTGAGATGCTGTGACACGTGCATTGTTGTCAGTCGTAGGCGTTTTGCTTTTCTTTTCGCGAGATTTGTTTCACTTATTTGCATTTTGCAGGGTCATTTCTACTGGCTGGGAGCATGGAAAGCGAGGGTGGAGATATAATGAATATGTTACTTCCTGGGCAGGGGTCTGAAGACGACCATAGAAGAGTAGTTGAGGGCCAAACTCACTTATCCCCCACGGTAGGTTTTGCGACTGATGATCTTCTGTTTGTGGCTGGAAATTTGACATCCCCAGTTGTACTTTTGCTGCCGAAGTTACTGCGCATGTGTTTAAGTCTCGGCGTTGAAACTTTTATAACAATCCCTCATATTTTCAGTGATTCATTTATGTCGTATTGTGCAGAAAATTCCTGTTTTACGACGCAGTTTTTTTAAAGATCGCTCGGTCCGTGTTGCCGCCATTCGCGAATATTGATGGCTATAAAGTATAAGTGCCAAATTTCTGCGTCCTGAATGTTTTGTTTTCCGGTCCGTTACCTTTGTTAATTTCCTTAGGGGGTTGTCGGAATTTATTCACGAATTATAACAGAAAAGTCCATTTTTCCTTTTGTCTCCTAATTGTAAATGAACTTTTATCTTTCAATGATGTTATCAAAGAGTTGTTCAAGGTGCAAAGGCTTATAATTTGAACATGATTGCGGTAAAGTTTCTACAGATTATTATGATATTTTTTTTATCTAATTTGAATACTTCAGTACTGTATGTTAGTTGTTGTTCAACAAAGGGTCAAAATCAATGATCTGATCAAAAGCATATAAAACTTGAAAATGTGAATTGTATAAATTTTAATTTAGAGTAACCAAGATTTATTTATACTGATGGGATGCATTTACGAGTTTTATCAGTTAATAAATTATATGTAGATGAAGATTTTTGTCCTAATCTTTTTATCAAAGATTGAAGCTAACCTTGTAAGAAAGATTGTTTTTGCACAGTGGTAACCTTCAAATGTATGGAAATATATTTATAGATTAATAATATGTTATTATGTTGTTCTTAGTGAAACCCATATTATAACAATCAACTACCAATTTAGTTTACCATGTTATTAATCGTCTAATATTTAAAATATTTACAACAAATGAAAAGTTATTAAATGATAAACTTATCAAAATATTGAATATATTATCTTGAATAAATGCAAAAATACTGAAATTCATGAAAGTTCTGTACTGTTCAAAAGAATAAGAATTAAAATAATATTCAAATCAGGTGGTATAATTATCTGAGTTATAATAATTATTCAAAAGAAAGATTTTATTCAGTGACTGTGTCATTCAATCAGAAAATTACTTTAATCAGAATTAATAGTTCTTTTGTTTGAATAACACTAAACTTAAAACCCAAGAGTTGTGAAACAAACTTTCCAACTCTCACTGATGTGTAAGAAAACACATTTGATGCGTGACTGGCCTCATTACTTCTTGAACTTGTGTATTTTCTAGTTTAAAAGTTTTTAGAAATGTGTTCCTGAAGTCAGAGTGAACAAACTAATTCCAAATGTGTTTCAGCCTGAAGAGATTTAAATAGCTAGCTAAAACTTTTTTAAAATTATGAGTCTAGTGCCCCATGGAGTTTGTCCTTATCTCCAGTTTCTTTAGTTTTAAGTGGCTGAAATTTTGACTCTCTCACTTGGAAGAACACTAATCTATTACAGGTACAGATTATCCAGCTTCATAAGAATGAAAAACTCAATAAATAAAAAAATTAAAGAATAAATTATTTGCTTTTTTGTTTTTGTTTTTAAACTATTGTCAAAAATCAGGGTTGTGAATTAGACAGTTCATAAGGTCATTAGTTTCTTACACATGATTTAATTTTTTCACAAAGTTGTGATTAAATCTCTCTAAAAGAATGAAAAGCTGAGTAATGATATCTTTTGCTAAAATATTAATTTTTTTGAGACATTTGACAGGTCTTTGATATAAATTTTGTTTTATATGATTGCAAAAAGAAAAGGTGGGTGTTACAACAATAACATGTTAACTGCATTGTTAATAACACTATTAAATTTTAATTGCTGTTAGAAAGGACATTTGATTCAAAGCATTTTTTGACTGTTTCTTAATGTAATTTTTAGGAAACTAACTTGTGTTCACCCGAGGATCTTTTCATTGAAGCAAATAAAATGAATTAATAATATTTAAATTTTTTCTTTTAAGATTAAATTTTACTAGATTTTTACTGAATTCTGTCACAACATTAATAAAATATTCCAATTTTTTCTAATTTAGCTACATTAATAATTTATACATCAACTGAAACAATAATTTTACTTATGAAGCTCATATTGTCCATGTTGCATGGAAAGTTTATTTTATTTTTCATACTTAAGAAATAACAGATTAGTACTCAGCAATAATGTAGAGAGGACAAGGGGGGATGGAGGAAGGGGGGGAGGTGCAATACAGGTGCCAGAAACTAAATTTTGAAATCCTTTCATTGAATGTGTCATTATTCACTCTAGTAAATTTATCAAAGATCTTATGCAAGATCTTACTCATATTCAAGGGCCACAGTTTAAAAAAGTGACTTCAAAGTCTTAAGTAGAATATTAGTTGTTGGGCTGTGATTGGTTGAGTTTTCTAACCTAATAATAATAATAATAATAATAATAATAATAATAATAATTGAATATTTTTCAAGGATAACCCTTCAGTATGAAGTACTGTTATCAGCAGGGTCCTGCTACCTAAAAAAACTTTTAAAAATTTGAATATATATATATATATAATAAGCCAAGTTATTCTCGCATTTTGATTGGTTCTCACCTGTGATCTATTAGAGTACAGATGCACAATTGACGTCACCATTACAAAGTTTTTTTATTTTTTTATTATATAAAACAAATAGATTCCATGTTTTTGTGCGTTTGTTCAGTACAAAGCTTGGATACCAAAGCAAAAGTTTTTGTTGGAATTATTTTATAGTTTAAAACAAGTTTTATTGTGTGTCTAAATTGGTGTCAAAATATAATCTTTCTTTGAAGTTAATCTTTTGCTTTAATATTAATCTTTTAAAAGGATGTAGTTCTGGTTTGTTTAAGTATGTAATCCTTCCTTCTGTTTATAAACAGGAGTTCAGTGAAATTCAGTCTCCAAAATTGCTTAAAGTATTTTGTTTTAAAAAAAACTGCCCTTTTTGCATTTTTTAGCAAAAAGTGTTTGTATCCAATTTGTTGAATGTTACCAAAAGAAAGTCCTATAAACCTTAAATTGTAACCTCTGGGTTTATACCTTTGACAGTTTGCATCTTTGGTTAAGATACTTCCACTGTTCACCTCTGTTTTAAAAAAGTTTTAAGACAGTGATTTTCAGTGCTAATTTTGAGTGATTTAATCAATAGTTTTCCTGTTTTCCCAGTTCAAGTAACTTTTGTGGTAAAACGAATTTCCCAAGCAGTTTTTTCCAAAGCAGCAGTAACTGAGCCCCATTTGGCTAACATATTTGGAACCCACTGAACGGACCATGCCACGGACCATTTATGAAAATAAGCAGTTACATAAAGTCTTCAGTAACCATTTTTAAAGCCGGGTATACCACTACCTGGTCCAATTTTTCATTAGCTTATAATTTTGGTTTGCACACAGTTTTTATTCACTTATTAACTTTTCTTCTTTGCACCTTAAACAGTGTATAATTATAGAGTTTTCCAATTTAAACATCCATGTAAAATAAACTGTTGAGAATGTTCTGGATTGCGTTGTGTTTTATAATGACATATCTCTTAGTAGTGGGAATCAATCCCAGTTTCTTTGGAGTACAAGCTCTTCTAGGAGGTAATGTGTGATGGATTAGAGTCCTATCCAGGGAAGTTAAAGAATCGTAATCACTTAACAATCAAGAAACTGGCCGCCAAACATTACCCGATGAGCCTCTAAGCTTATAAAAAGGAGATACCTCTTTGAAACTAATTAAACCTTGGTAGAGCATGTGACAAACTAAATTCATTAAATTCTTTCATTCATCCATTCTTGAAGCCAGACCCAAAGGACTATCTAATCTCCCCTCCTAAAGTTTTCCAAAAGTACAGATACATTTTCATTCATTGGTGATTTTTATTAATTAACCAATGGACCTTCTTTTAACAGGATTATGGTCAAGGCAACTTGGAGTTTAGTGCAAGAATGCAAAGTCTCAATCAAAATACAGGATTGCAACAAGGCATTCCCCCAATTATGTCTCCTTCACATGGGTCCCAAAACTATGGAATGTATCAAAACCAGCAGTCCTTTGCTCAGAATACGGGAGGCCCAATGATGCAGCAGAGTGAGTTGTATCAAATGTCTGGTCAGCAGTCTTCTTCATACTTTGGAGGGGGGAATTTTCCAGGATATGGCAGTGGATACCCAAATCAGACCTCCAAACAGCGAGATATAGCAAATTCTACAGGGTATCAGTCAAACTACCAACAGGCTGATGGTTATGGCAGCGCTGGTAACTTGCAAAACTTTGGTCAATTTGATGCCCCTCCTCTGTCCCCATCACAGCATCGACCACCAGTGTTAAATCCATCCACCATGCATCCAGGAATGATGCATTCTGGTAACTCATTTTCATATGGGTCAGTTTCTAGGGCATCAACTGCCTCTGTTTTGCCTCAGCAAATGCAAATGCAAGCATCTGCCTTTCAGGGTAGTCTGCAACATCCAATAAGTTCATCAGGTTATTCACAATTACAGATGTCGAATCAAGGGAGCATGTCTGCTGGCTCATCTGGTTTTTCTGGCTACGGCGGATCTGCTAGAACTCAATCTTCCCCAGTTTCCCAGCAGTCAATTACCTTGTCAGGTTCATTTGCAGGAATGTCACCTCCTTCACCTAAACAAATACATCTTCCCTGCAGAACTTTAGGGTCACCTGTCCTTCAGCAGATGCAGCCAATAAGAGAGTCACAGAATAATCATCCTCTTAGATCACCAGGATCTGGTTCACTTTCAAGGCAGTCAGCCATGTCACCCCTGGCCCATCCTGACTCATCACCCCCTCCCCTTACAGGCATAGCACAGAGATCACCCACCCCAGCCCAACAAATGTATGGTAGTAATGCAGTGGCCCAGCAAGTTTCTCCACAACACTCCCAGTTTTCCCTTCAAAGTTTGCCACAGCAACTGCCTTGTATGTATGGATGGGGAAATGATTCATCTGCCACAGGTCCTTTACCCAGCCGGCCTAAGTTTCGACACCTACAACAACAAATGATTGACGATGAGGTTTCTGGTAACGCATCACAAGCAAGAGCTCCTAATTCAAGATCAGTAATTCAACCCACTGGTGTTACTAAAATGCCTTTGTCTCGCAAGACAAGTGGAGGTGCAGCACTTTCTAGAAAACACTCAGGTGGCACTTTAGCAGGCATCATGCAAGGACTACCCCCTAAAGCACCAAAACTAGAAAAAAATCACAGCCCTCCAAAAAACAGTAAAAAGGCACCTAGTAACGTTAAAGCAAACAAAGATGATTTAGTTTTAACTGGTGAGCAAACTGAAAAGTCAGTTTCGGAAAAATTAAGTCAGGTTGTGACGGGTGCAAGAAATGGCATTTCTCCTAGTGAGATTGAGGTGGCACAGTTAAAGGAAACTGTAATATCCAAAGAGAAAGAAGGTGAAGATGTGAAACAAGCTGATAACAGCAAAACGGAAAAGACTATAGAAAGTCCAGAACAGTGTAAAGATAAAGTATCTGATAAAAGTATGTTTGATGAGGTTAAATGCGATGTTTATGATGCTGTAACAGTTAAAATTGTGCATGATAAAACAGAAATGGATGCTTGTAAAACGAAATCTATAGTTGGCTCTATAAAAATGGAGGAGAAATTCAATACAGGGAAAGACCCAAGTAGAAAAACTGAAAACAGATTAGAACATGATTCCGATTCAAAGCAACCAGAGGATTTAAAAGGGGTTGATGATAAGGTGACACGCAAAAGAACTGTTGAAAAAGAAACCTTTTGCAGAGATGATGAAAATCTGACTCAGAAAAGTGAACAGAAAACGGCTGCAGTATTGGAGTCATCACAGGAAGAAACAAATCAGGAAGGGGAGAGCTTCAAAGTGAAACCGTTGGAGAAATGCCCAACTGAAGCTGAAAAAAATGAAGTAGTGGAAGAAATTAAGCATGAAAACTCGGCTGATGTAGCTGAGAAAGTTCTTGGTAACAAAATTTCTGACGAAGTAGGGATGTCAGAGGAGAAGTCCCCAAAACCTGAAACCACCGATTGTTTCCACCAAAAGGAAGAGCAGTTTACACCATCAGTTATAGAAGGAAGTAGCACTGCTTTAAGCAAAAGTGTTGATGAGTATGAACAACTTTCAGCAGTTGGTGAAAAAATAGATGATCCTGATGCAAAGACAAATAACGACCCATCAAATGTGCACACAAAGGAACATGAAGAAAAAGAAGAAATGATTGATAGCCCTTTTTTGTTAGACACAAGAGAAGCATCTAAGAAAAACACAACTAAATCTACTGCTGATACTGACCTAGAGATGACGTTGCTGAATAAATCATTAAAAAATACTGGTGTCCAGTCTGTCGTAGTTACATCAGTTGCTGGAGGAGCAAGCGCACTGTCTGGTACAACAGCTATTACAGCGTCTGTTATTGCCAAGGGACAAGCTCAGGGTACTGGGCAGCAAGTCCTTGTGGCAAAAACGCCATCAGGCCAGATGTATCTCATTCAAGGCAATGTTCTCATTCCAGTACAAAATGTCCAGGTACAACAGGAAAAGGGAAAGAATGGCTCCAAGGTGATTGTTGTAAATCCAGCACAGTCTTCAAGTGGAAAACACTCAACTATTAAGACTACGTCGACAGTTACTAAGAATACAAGTAGTGTTGACTCTCAAAAATCTAGCAAATCAAAGCCAAGTATTTTGTCTCATTCTTCAGACAAAAAGCAGCAAATTGGTATTCTGCAAACACAAGATCTGGGGACAGCAAGGAGGGATAGTGATGATAATAAACATTCAACAATTTCTATCAGCAGTAAAGAGAGATTAAAAGAAAAGATTGTCGGCAACTTAGATGCAAAGATTAAAGTGATTGAACAGACAGAAAGGCAGATTGAAAGCAAGGTGTCAATCTCATCATCATCTACAGGCTTGCCTGCATTGTCGGCTAAAGGTAAAAAGATAGGACGACCCCTTGGCAGCAAAGACAAACAAAAACGCAAACCATACGCATCCCGAAGGAGCAATTCCACATCAACTATTGAATCAATGGTTACTGAGTCTTTAATTTTTGTTGAAACACCGAACAAAAAAGGACAACGAGGACGACCTCGTAAATCAGAAAATGAAAAGTTAACTCCCCAAAAAAGTTTTAAAAGGACAGTACCTGTTGATGTGCCAACTGTGGGCTACACCCCTGAGGGAACTAAAAAAACAAAATACTCCACATGTATACCGAGCATAAAATTCATTTCAGTGATTCCAAAAGGTTCTGCAGTTGGAGATCCATGGTGTTGTTGTTTATGTGGAAAACCTCCTCACAATGGATACCTAGGTGTTTTATTTGGACCCTATAAAGCTAAATTACTTTCACGAGAAACTATGGACAGTGGCTCAAGGAAATCTCCAAACAAGTTGCTATCTCCAGTAAGTAAAAGCAAACAAATTAATCCAGAGAACAGTGAAACCACAGGTGGAACTGATTCAGAAACACAAGTGTTAGAACTCTGGGTACATAAGGACTGTGCATTGTGGTCACATGGAGTTTATATGCAGGGGAGAAATCTTGAAGGATTGGAACAGGTAGCAGAGAGTGCCACACAGCATGTAAGTATTTCTACCTGTCTTAATCGCTTCTGAGATTTAAAGTCACTTTTAGGCCTAGTTTTATTTTAGGTTTGCTGAAGGCGATGACTTTCTTGGCAGATGTTTTCTTTTCTCTGATGTGATCTGATTGTTGTAATCCAAATTTGTTGACGAGCAAATAAACTCATAAGCGGTTTAAAGTTTGCTTTAACCAGTTTTAGTTCTCGCCTTGATCTAAATAGAAAGCCGTTATTACTACTGGTGGAACTTATGCCTTCCTACTGGTGGAGGTGAAGTGCAATAACATGTGACGCCGCGAATGAGTGACGTGGTATTGACAATGAACAGCAGCATTGAAAATTTCTTTTTTAAACAAATTTTTTTAGACATTTTTGTCAGTTTACAATTGTATGAATTGCTTTCTTTGTGTTAGAAATGTGCGAAATGCTCACAAGTTGGTGCAACGTTGGCATGTTTCAAGAGAGGATGCAATCAGATTTATCATTTTGCCTGTGCTAAAGACTCAGGTTGGTTTTTCAGGTCTTTTCTTGTCAGTTTATTAGCCGCGTGTCCATATTTTACTGCTTCCAGGACACTGCGTGATGCTTCAGTAAATACTATAATTTATCATACTCCTCTTTAAAATCGCTGATATTCAAGACCAGGAATTTGTGATTGTGATAGTTGTCATTGTTTTTGTTGTACATTTGTAGCTAGTTTCCTTTTGCTTCATTATTGTAATTATTTCGTTTTTGTTCTGCATTGTTTTGTGTTTTGCTGTTTTGTGTTCTTTGTGATGGTATTTTTGTGTATTGTGATTGCATACAGCGTTCTCGTTACGCCAAAACAACAAAAGGGCGCTTTAATTAGCATATAAATAAACTAATTTGCATATTAATACAACATGTTTAGGTCACAATTTCTTTAATATTTACCGGCAGCTAAACTAAGTAGGGTTTGAAACAGAACAACTTTTATGATGAAGCTTTGACCAACTTGCAAGAAGATTGAATGGTTTTTACGTTTCAGTCGCTCCAACGTACAAATATTTTCTTTAAGATTGAAAATCGGCTGCAAAAACAAAAGGGTGCAGGAAAAAAACAAGAGGGCACTAGGAAAAGCCAAAGGGCTCAGCGCCGTTCTGTTTTGGCTTGGCGAGAACGCTAGTATAGTTGCAGTTGTGATGATGATTGTGCTTCTATTAACTGTGGTTTTATTGTTGAAGTTGTTTTAATAATGGATAGGTTGTACAGGGTCCCCGCGGTCCGTGAAAAACCTGGAAAGTCAGGGAATTTGAAAACTTTTTCCAGCGTCATTGAATGTCAGGGAATTTTGCAAAAAGTCATTAATAGTCAGGAACTTTTTTTTGTAGGTGACTAGTTTACTGTGTTGCACTGTTAATAATTTGATATTAAAAACGTCGATCTTGACGTTGTGTGTCACTGTGTGTTGTACGCGTAGATGGAATCTCTTAAGACAATTAAGAGTCAATTTGTCCCAGTTTTTAAAGTGGACAGAAGTTAAAACGCAGACAGCCAATCAAGGCCCATGTAATATGCATTAAATTTATACGGCTGGCTGCACCCAACGTTGTTTTACTCGACGGTCCGTACTCGACTGCACGGTAATACAATCTTTACGACAATGTCAAAGAAAAAGTGACATTTCAAGACTCGTAGCAGAGTCAGATTGTGCAATATCGTATTTTGTCAGTTAACGAAAATCATAGAAAATTATTTATCTTGGTCAGTGAAAGTCATGGAAATGTTTCAAAAAAGTCATGGAAAGGCATGGAATTTTTATGTGAACACTGAGGGGGGACCCTGTTGTATTGTGTTTTGTATAGTTGTTATTTAGTTCTGTTTAATTGTTTTGTATAGTTGAGCTGCTGTCCTAGTATTGGTTGAGTTTGTTTATCGTTTTTGAAAGTCGGGGTTGTTTAAGTGTAGTGTTATAGTTGTATGTTTCTATGCTGTAGTTGTTTAGTTGTTGTAATTGTCGCGTTTTTGTTATACCTGTATAGTTTTTGAGTTGGTAGATTTCAATGCATGGCTGTTATCTCGTGATTATGATTTTGAAACACCTTTATAGTGTAAAGCTTTTTGTAGTACATATGTATTATTATATAAAACAAAAGTGATTTTGTTTGATATGTAACCTGTATTTCAGGTTGTTCATTTAAGGAAGATAATTACACAATATTTTGTGCAGAACACTTGAGCAAGGTGAGTAATTTGTTGGAAAGTTGTTTTTATTCAGTGTTAGTTTGTGTAGAGAAGTCAAACTTTTTTGTTCGTGATTTTAAAGGAAATGTTGTTACCGTATAGATAGAGATTACTATGCTTTTCATTTATTTTTAGTGAATCCAGTGGAGTTAGAATGGAACTATCAACACCTGTACCTAGAGAACGAAGTCTCGAATTTCAGGAAGAGCTAAAAATTTCTCGGCATTAAGCTTGGTCCATTGGAAGCAAAATCTTGGTTCCCTTAGTTCGTCGGTCAGCAGAATGTTGGTCTCGTTCATGTTGAACGAACGCATGGTTCTACTATTGTTGTTTCTAGACATGGTGCATGAAATTTTATTGCGGTGCTGTACGGAATCGTCACAAAATTTTATATTATCATTTACTCGTACAAATAATTTCACTCGTGCTTGTTTCGGTTCGTTTTTGTTCATTTTAATATTTTCGTTTTGTATTTTGAGATTTCACACACTGAGGATTTCTGGTAACTTGTTATGTACATTTATTGCTTTTGGTTTTAGTTCAGTTGTAATCATAGTTATTATTGGAAATGAAACGTGATGTAAAAGTGTTAGTTGTTGGATTTCATTATTTTAGTTTCAAGTTTACGCTAGGTAACTTTACCAAAGCTTGTATCTTTACTATAAAATACAAAATCAATATACAACTACATTCAACAGCCAACCATGCCAGGACTTATACAGTTTTAAGTTGCTTTAAATTTAAAGAAGCATTTGAAATCGTCTGTATTAAGTAAAAACAAATAAAGTTTACACAAATTTTGAAAAATTCATGTGCGTTTCTTTTCATCGTCTTTCGTCTGATGAAGTGGTTCTGTTCAATGGAAAAATGAACCTCGGATCAGAGAAACAATAAGAAGCTTTCTTCATTCATACCTTAAGAGTTTTTTGGGTGTAGTGAACATGGAAATATATATTGATAAAGTCAGCCACCTAGCTGCAAATATGACACTGCTGATGCGTAGTTTCGACCTCCTCTGTCAAAAAAATGGCGGCGCCCCGTTATTTTCTCAATGAATTTGAAAACTGAAAAATACCGACTTGACTTATTTTACGAGGCAGCGTGCACTTACCGTTTAAAAGTTAACGCTTCTCACAAAAATATTCAGTGATCGAATGATAAAACAATTATTGGATTTGGTAATCGCAAAATATTGTGATTTGTCATTGTCTCGCAAATTAATTATTTGCCTCAGCCTTCGGCTTCGGCAAATAATGAATCTGCTCGCCACTGACAAATCACGATATTTTGCTCAACCTCGTCCAATAATTGTTTATTATTTCGAGTAAAAAAGTCGTTACAGTATGCATGATAACTAAAGATAACCTTCCTTTTGCCTAGTTCTAAAGAATATTAGTCGGCCAGTCTTATTTAGTGTGATAGTTCTTGTTTAGTTTGTGACAAAAAATTAAGAAGATTCTGGTGTTGCATATTTCGATTTCCGCTCTTGGCTCCACGTTCCAAAAGGCTGGTATTTTTAGACACTGAATTTTGTAAATTTAATTTTCTTCGCTTAGATTTTTCGACGCGCGTTTCTCGCCTTGAAAAAAGACTGTACAATGTTGGTTTAATTATGTGCCAGTGCTGAGCATTTGTTAAATGTATTTGTTCATTTTATAATTGCTTTATTATAACTCGGAATTTTATGTTACCGAAGAAAAAAACACAAATTAAATAAAAAAACAATTTCCTACTGTACTTTGTTTTGTTCGTTGTTTTGTACTTAACATCATTTTGTCAGGATGGTTAATATTTCATTTTGTTTTGTAGCCACGCTAATAGTAATAACTAAAGTTTGGTATAAGGGGTCTTTAAAGTTTGTGCTAGTAAATTAACTGAAAGATTTTTAACACATGCAAAAGTTGAGCCAAATATGTAATGCCGCGCGTCTCCCCATTGGTTGTATCAACCTCGTACCCAGGGCCCTTTCCTCAGTCGAGAGGAAGAGAGAAAGTATCTCTCGACTGAGGAAAGGGCCCTGGGTACGAGGTTGTGGTGGTTGTGGTTGTATTTGCTTTTTAACACTTTCCCAACAAAATTTGTTTAAATCTATGCTTACAATTTTCCCCTCATCACGATACGTACCCAAGATTTTAAGCCGCGATTATACGGAGCTGGCTCAGATGGTCGAACGTGCGGAGGCTTTACCCCAAGATTAGATGAGGTTATGTGCAGAAAATCTAAAATTTGGAGTGCGGTGATAAGGAAAATAGGGATTTAATGTAACAAAAAGAATAACGAGAAGTGGTTTTGTTTAAACGTTTATTTTTAATTTTAAACTATTTAAAAACAAAAAATACTTGCGTAGTTCCGGATTAGCATGTTTCTCTTATGTCTTTCATACTAGTATTTTGTTTTCCGCCGAACTCCCAAATTCAAAACAATAATTTAGTTTAAGGAAAATGTTGTTCAAGAGACTTAAGAGTCACTGTCTGTAAATACCAAAGTTCGGCCGGGTCTCACCAAATTTTGGATTTTTTCTTATTTTGTCCA
>JAOEHV020141199.1:0-14381 GCA_025447995.2 Isaurus tuberculatus | reverse complement strand
CTCATCCAATTTTGTTAATCACGTGTAATGATAACAGACCGAATTGGACTCCACTCAGTCCTATTACCATTACTTATAACCCATGCAGAGTTGATAAACCACGCGTAGCGGTTAACACTATGGTCATTTTCACAACATTACATCACAATAGATTAGTTAAACTTCTGAAACTAGTGTGGAGGGTGTAGGAATGGAAACTACATAGGGATTTTAAATGTGAGTAAGGATAACTTCCTATAATTCGCCTACTTCCTACTTTTGTCATGTGACGATTTATACACAACGAAAACTCGAGATGGTCGAGAACAAAGCGAAGCCTAACGAATTAGGGGTAAGTTCTGGACGGGTTGTAAACATTTTAATGATCGGTTGAAGTGCGTCGGACAGTAGATAAAACACGTGATCTAATTAACTCTAAGTTGAATTATTTCATTATCACCGTACGTATACTAGGAAGCTGACGTTTCGAACGTTAGTTTTCTTCAAAACAACAGAAACACTAGCTTTCTCCTCTACTTTCGATGATACAAACCATTCCAACCTAGAGTTGCTAAAATCACGCATTTTGTAGATAGTTATTCAATTTCACTTGCATCGTACCTTTGTTCTGAGTGGTTCAGGGAAACCACCAGGCGGCTGACCGATATGTCCCTGCATGAACTGGATCACCGACTTGGGGAAGTCCAATTCTTCGGCCCGCTCCAACACGTCGCGTTCGTCCAGTTTGTTCTGAACCATAAACTGTGCAAGATCACCGACCACTTTTGATGTTGGCGTTACCTGGCGACAAACAAAGAGACAGTAAACATCTTAGAGAGAAGACTCATCTGTACCGGTGAAGAAATCACTACTTGTATAGTGAGTGTAAAAAGTTAAATCTATACAAGTAGAGTAAACATCTTTGTTTAAAACCTGCCAGCTCCATGACACAAACCAAAAGTTTGGTCTGTTTATAATACTTGTAATTACTGATACCGGAAACTAAAAAGCTTCATTGAACAGTTTAAAGCAACAGCTTTTAATCCAGTTGTTCCTTGTTCAAGAACTCTGCCTGCTAGTCACGCTTCTGTAAACAGTCATCCGACTGGCCTTACTGCCAGTTAGACATTAAAGATATTAACTAACAGGACGGGGCTGTTCATAGATTGGTTCACTTAACCCTTCTTTAAGCTAAAATTTAGAGAGCGATTTTTGCCACAAGGTGACAAGATTTGTGGTGTTTATGAAATCTATAAGATCTACAATAGAAGGAGCGAACACCAAGTTCAAGCCAAAATAAATTTAAAAAAGATATTTAACTGGAGCAGGAATTAAATGATCAATCCAGAATTAAAGCTAATTAGCTTTTCAACAACTGGTTCTAGGACATTTCTCAAAGGAAGAGTTCTTTAACCAGGAAGTTACCTGGATTGAGAAAGCGTTTTTGGTCCCAATTTTGAACCTTAGCCGCATACGAATGTAAGCATGAAAAAGCGCGCGAAAATTGAATTTGAAGAGGCAAACTTCTGTGATGGTGAGGAAAGGGGCACGTGTTATTTTCAGATGGAGCATTATTATATAATGTATTATGTAGAAACAGAGTGCAATTGTGTTCAAGCATATGTTTTTTTTTATTTTTCACACTGTTTTTGTACATCCCCATCAAAATCAACATTGATCACTCTTTTCCTTAAATTCCTACCTTGATCAAATCTCCGAGAAGTTTGTTAGCCGTTGCGTACTTTTTCTTCACTTCTGAAAATTTTTCCCCAAGCCCTAACGTGTAAGCTTGGAAGTGAAGGTTTGTGTACTGGCCCCCAGGAATCTCGTTCTCGTACACGTCTGAGTTCCCAGTCTTCATTGTTGTGGTGCATTCAAATGGCGCATACAAAAGGCGCGCTTGCTCCCAGTAGGTGCTGTACTCATGTACTTTGTCGATTGGTATCCCTGGAATGATAACACAATATCAATCACACCATGTGCTCAATATCAAAACTTGAAACAGGTGGGTTCTCATGTTTGGGTCTACAATACAAAAATGCTGATGGACTAACATTTAAAAGATTACAGTTCACAGACATTGCTTTCACTAACTATGTAGAAAAATTTTCTTCTTTAACAGAGGCTCCTCCTGAATATGATTATCGTGACAGAGTTTGAACCGAGGTTTAAGCACTAAAACGATCATCGCAGTTATGTGAGTAATTTAAACAACTGCGTAAGAAACATTACCAAATAACCGCGGTACGAATTCAATCAAAATTATCACTTTAAACCTAAAAGTGACTTATCCTCAGCAATTACTTATACAGAGAATAAACCACAAAGATCGTTTAAAAAAGTCTTTGCTAAAAACTGCGGTACAAAATCGTAGAAAATACTATTGAAACTAAAAAACCGTATCTCTAAAGACTGTAAATATACTGAAGCCTTACGGAGTTGTACCTGTATCGAGATCTGTGTTCTGAAGGGCGGCTACAAAAGCTCCCATGCTAGGTTGTGATGTCATACCGGACATAGAATCCACTGCAACATCCACAGCATCAGCCCCAGCCTCCGCCGCAGCCAACATGGACGCTACACCAGCCCCTGCGGTGTCATGGGTATGAACATGGATCGGCAGTGTGGGAAACTGGGCACGAAGCGCGCCAATCAGAATTGTTGCAGCCTTAGGTTTCAATAATCCTGCCATGTCCTGGGAAAAATGGTTTATATTCGCATTTAACTATCAGAAAAATACCACAAGAATTTTTCAACATTATCTTTATGATCTTAAGAGGCTGAATGGAGGAGGGGTGGGGTTATTTAACTTCATATTTCGTTATTGTAGGGTCCTATTAATTCTTTGTACAGTTAACTGTAACGGTAATTCAAAACGATTCTTCGATATTTAAGCGATAATTTGAGATAAGAAAAAAGAAGAGATGGGCGATCGAAATTAATATTTCTTTATTTTGCTTTTTTTTTCATTCGAATTACGAGTTATATATATCATTTTAATATCATTAGAAGGAAAAAGAAGAGGAAGACACATGTCCGACTAAGATACCATCTTGTTCAGAAAAAAAAATTGTTGAACGTCACCAAAAAGAGTTGAATATTACACTTCTGTGATCTTGTTTCGTTACTTTGGAAGTAGATTATTTTTCCTATCCGCATAACGATATACGATACAAAAGACTGTTTGGACTTAATTTCCAAACACACGGTTTGAATTTCCTTGATTAGAATTAAATTTTGGCCGGCAAATGTCCGATGATAGACTGTTAATTATTATTGTCTCTTTTTAGTGTAAGTTGTGATACCAAAAACATACAAGTATTGAACTTTAGTAAATTCGCGGTTGATTTTACGATGAATTTGGAATATTCACGTAAAAGCAAAACTTCAATCAATTCGATTTTCCTTACATTTTAATAGAATCACCTTAATGCAGAGGACGTGAATACCAGCTCGAGTTAGTTTCTCGGCTAAGTCCATGTAGTATTCGATATTGTACTTTGTTTTGCTGGGATCAGCAACATCTCCTGTGTAAGAGATTGCGGCCTCTACTACTCCTCCTGCTTGTCCAGCGGCGTCAATACCAAGCTACATATAAACAAAACGCGCAATTTTAAAACCTCCCGCAACTAAGAAGCTAAGCTACGATCCTTTTACAAGACTATTGGCTCTTGGGCTAGGCACTTATCTCCGATTTCTGTAGTGTAGAGTGGATAGAAGACATTGACTCCCCGTGGACGGGACACTAATTCATCGCAGGTTAGTTCAAATTTTGTAAGGTCACAAAATTGTTCCAACATCAACTGAGCCGGCGATGGAACCTAGGATTTTATGGCTGAAAGGCAAAGATCTTGCCGACAGCACCTACCACACCGCAACTAAGCAATTAACGAGCAAAAAAAACAACAGCAATGAAATAGCGAAAAAACTTTTACAGTAGTTAAATGCAGTGTTGATTTGTTGTGAATATATTGAATTTTTTTGAAAGGACTATTGAAATATGTTTAGGAATAGGAAAAAAGCGTTATCACTAGGCAACTCAAGATTAAAACTTTTTAGATCATTACCGTAAGTAGTGTAAGAAGCTGATGTTTTGAGCGTTAACCCTTTGTTTAAGTTGATCTGACAAAAAGTTAGTGCTGTTAACAAGCTGATGTTACACGAGGCAATTTTTCGTGCAATTTGTCCCGCAACGCCATTACGAGACGCGTTGCACGAGCCATTGTAGCGTGTAACACCCCGTGCATTGGCTAAAATCGTTGTGAGACAAGTTGCAGACATCGTTGCCGAAAGAAAAATCCAGTTCTACTTTTCGCAATAATTTTAGTTACAAATTTCAAGTTACAGGAGCTATTGCGCCGTGTAACATGGCTTGCAATGGCTGGTGCAACTTGTCTCGTAATGGCGCCTTGCAAGACAAGTTGCACAAAAAATTCCCTCGTGTAACAGCTTTAATGACTGTCACTAGTGTTATATAAAATGCTAATCTGTAGTTCTCAAAATTGATGACATCGATTTTTGATCTTCACCCTCAATCCCGTCACCAAGAAAATTTTAAAAAATGAGTGAAATAAATAGTTTCTGAAAACTCAAGACGCATGTATACTTGAGTTGTATAAAGAACAATGAGCTTACCCAAATAGCGTTATAAATTACAACACAACAATAACCATTAAATTTTTAAATCAATAAGTTTTTCAGATACGCTAATATATCACTAGAGCTTATGTCTCAAAAAATAATACTGCAGACTTGGGTTACATTGATTATTTTCCCAATCCTAAATTTTGATACGTCATGTTGACTTTTCATATACTTGTAATTAGTCTTAAACTGCCATTGTCAACAAGATCTTAAATCCGACGTAAAAAGCAGATAACATTAATGTGTGGTGGTGTTTATTATTCATCCTAAATTTGACTAACTACCTGCAGGTTGGGAAGATAGTTGAGTGAATCGAACACACGGAAAACATCCATCCCATGGTCCTTTGCCTTCTGACAGAACTTATGTACCACATTATCCGGGTAACTGGTGTAACCCACGGCATTTGCCCCTCGGAGCAGCATCTGCAAGGGAATGTTTGGTATCGCTTCCCGTAACTCAGCCAGTCGGTCCCAGGGACACTCGTGAAGAAACCTCAACGCCACATCAAACGTAGCACCTAAAAAGAGAATTACAATTTGATCCTTTTCCTCTTGAAATATCTAAAAGTCAAAGTTATAAAACCGCATAAAAATTGTCAATTTAGTTGTATTGTTCAAGTAGAAAAAAAAGGAAATTGGATGCGATATATGATGAAAAATGTGGTAAAAACAAATCAAATAATGACAAGTGTTAAGTTCAGAAAATACTATGGCAATCTCACCTCCCCAACACTCTAGACTGTACGCATTGGCGAAATAATGTGACACAAATGGAGCGATCTTAGCGAGATCGTACGTTCTCACACGTGTAGCTAGTAGTGATTGATGTGCATCACGGAAAGTCGTGTCGGTTAGTAACACACGGTCATCCCGTCTGACTGCCTTCGCGAAACCCTTTGGTCCTTCCTGAAGAAGCAGATCTCGAAAGCCACGTGGTTTTACTGCACCGCTATTGGAGTGTGGATACTGAGGGAAAAAAATCAGAAAGGAAATTAGACAACAAAATGGTAAGCTGTGTTTCTTTCACACATCTCTAGGTCATTGTTTTGTTCTACAAACGATTTTTCAGGCAGTTTTAAAACTGTAAAGTTTTTTTTTTCAAACCGAACAGGCAATGCAAAAAAGTAATTTAGATATGTTGTGATTAAAAGGTCATAAACTGCACACGATTGAATAAGCCTATGCAATGTGAGTACTTACATAAGGCACCACAGGCTCCATCTTGGAGGGTTTAAGTCCTGTAGCCAGGGGGGTCACAGGCCCATTGACAAGTACATTACCAATATATTGAAGAAGCTTCTGTGCGCGGTTCTGACTTGGACGCACATTAAACAGTTCAGGATTGTTCATAATAAAGTCAGTTCCCAGTGTACCTTCCAGGAAGTCTTTGTGTTTTAAAACATTTAAGAGGTATGGCATGTTGGTCTGTGAACAAAGATTGATGTGAAGATAAATTAAAGCTCACTACAGTAAATTACTTACATCTGTCATTCAAAATAGTAAACCAACAAATATTATGATTATTGAACTTCTACCATGATTATTAATCATTATGAGGCAACGACTTTACAATTAAAGTAATTGTGAAAGGGTATATAGCCGGAAAAACTTTTAGGGATTCAACTGAGTTTATAACCTAACCAATGCTTGTAACCAGTGCAGCATTAACAAAATAGCAATGAAGCTTAGACCATTTCATTATGTCATTTAGTTTTTACTAACTGTGCACTGTACAAACTCAATACCAATGACTGCTGTACACACCTGAGTAGCAATGAAGGACCTACTAAAGTTGATCTGCTCCAAATAGCTGCAGTCTTATAGCTCAGTTGGTAAGAGCACTGCACCAGTATATCATATTAAACTTCAAGTTTATATAGCGTGGTTATGGTTTTCACTGAAGATAATAGAAGACAATGCAGTCTCCAATTGTCTGGTATATTTCTTTCAGTTTGGATTTTCGCTTGAAATTTCAAATTTTTACACAAAATGAAGTAAAAAAATTCACTAAATCCTGTGGGGAGGGGAGGGGAGGAGTTTCAATTTGCACTATACACCCTCTCTAAAAAGAGACCTGCTGACTATTTTTAAAATTAAAACAACTCCATCCTAATTGAAAGAGTTGTGTTAGTTTCACATTACCTTGACACCCCGAACTCTAAACTCACTCAGTGCCCTCCAGAGTTTTGTGGCAGCCTCCTGATGAGTTTTGGCATGACTGATAACCTTGGTTAGTAATGAGTCATAATGTGGTGATATCACAGCACCAGCAAATGCTGAAGCACCATCCAGACGAATACCCATTCCTTCACCAGTTCGAAATACCTGTGACAAAGCACAAAATGAAAGACACAAGAATGTTTGAAAAATAACTTGCAATAGTGCAAACTTTGAGTAAAATCTCTTGTCAGATGAGTTTCTCTGTGTTGAGGAACTTGCTTGCTACTACTAACAGTTTTTTTCTGTGCATATATTGTAGATAGGTCAAGTCTTATTTATTAATAACTAAATTAAATTCTGAGTTATTAATAACTAAATTTTCTGAGTTATTAATAACTAAATTTTCTGAGTTAAATTAATCTCTCAATACATTGCTTCTCCATGAGAAGGCAGATCAGAGATGAATTGTTGGTAGGAAGTTATTGACAAGCATAATCTAACTCTTTACCTCAATTCTCCCTGAGTCTGGTGTAAAATTGTTGCCAGGATCTTCTGTTGTAACACGAGCCTGAATGGCGGCACCCGTTATGGAGATATTGTGCTGTGTTAGACCAAGCTCGTCCAGTGACTTGCCTTCTGCAACACCAATCTGAGTCTTGACCAGATCAATACTGTGCCACAAGACATAATTTGTGTGATTGTGTGATTATTATAACTAGCAGACCAATCTTAACCACAAGGGCAGGGGGGGGGGAAGAGGGTTATTGACATGGATTGTGACTTTGAATAAGCATTTTTTCCTGGAGGAGGGGTATTAGATTTTGTATCCCTACAGTTTGAAACTAAGGGAAGTCACCCCATACAACCAAAATATGAAAAAGTAATTTCTTCCCCTGAATTAGATTGATTTACACAAAAAATGGCTTTTTTCACACCACAATCGTTAGTAAACACAAATTTTGCTACCTCTCAGTGATGTTTGCATTTAGATAAATCTCTGAGTCGATTACAAAATTAAGGGTTACAATTCAGTCTATGAACAGACTGAAATGAATGTGAATAGCCAGGGAATTCGGAACAGCTAAGTTCGAAGTGAATGTATAATAAAACAAGCCATAAGGTAAACTAAGAGAAGCAAATAAAGGTTTGAAAGAATCACAATATTGAAATCATTGAGTTCAAAATAGCAAAGGTATGTAATTAATAAAAAAAATTAACTTTTTATCATTAAAACTCTCCAAGCTGTCTTATAGCTATAGTAAACCTACCCGGTAATTTCTTCAGTTATTGTGTGCTCAACCTGAAGCCTGGCATTAACTTCAATGAAGAAATGGTTACCATGGCGATCCAACAAGAACTCAACTGTTCCAGCATTCTCATAACCAATAGATTTACATAATTTGACAGCATCACTAGTAAGAATATCTCTAAGGGCAGGATCAAGGTTTGGTGCTGGAGCAATTTCAACCACTTTCTGATGTCTACGCTGCACAGAACAATCTCTTTCATAAAGATGAACAACATTACCATAAGCATCTCCCATCACTTGTACTTCAATATGTCTTGGGCTCTCTGACATTGAGAGAAAAAAAAGAATTAAATATGTTTTAGGTCAGTATTACAACTAACATTAAAACAACAACAACATAATAACAATGTTTTAAGGTGAAGTAGGTATATACACACCAAAGAACTAAAAAGAATCATTAAGCAAGTTTTAATCAAAAATTAAAATAGAATAAAACACTTTAATTAAAAAAAGGAACTATGAATGTTGTTATTTACCAATAAATTTCTCAATGAACATGGATCCGTCACCAAAAGCAGCAAGGGCTTCATTACTTGCCAGAGTAAAGAACTCTTCAACATCTTCCATACGGTGAATCACTCTCATGCCACGCCCCCCTCCCCCATAAGCTGCTTTTGTAATCACGGGTAAACCATGCTGTTCACAGAACTGTTTGGCTTCCTCAGCTGTTTTCAAAGGTGAATCTGTTCCAGGAACCACAGGGACACCAGCTGCTTCTGCAACTTGCCGTGCTTCAAGTTTATCACCCATTGCATGAACATGTTTAGGTGATGGTCCAATAAATTTGATGCCATTCTTAACACAGGATTGCACAAAATCTGCCCTTTCTGATAAAAACCCATAGCCAGGATGGATTGCATCAACGCCATGTTTCTACAAAACAACAATAAAAACAATGCTGAAATTGTTTAAAATAGTAAATTGCCACCTTATACTGTAATTATTATAGCTGTAGCTAAGATACAAAGAAATTTAGATAAAAATTAATAAAAAATAATATTTTCATTTTGCTAAAATGTAAAAGCACCAAGTTGTATGTTTTGTTCGACTTATACCTTTGCTATTTTAATAATTTCTGGTATGTTAAGATATGCAGCAACTGGGGGCATCCCTTTTCCAATGACATATGCCTCATCAGCTTTTTGCCTGTGCATGTGATTGGCATCTTGCTCTGAATAAATTGCAACTGTTCTTATCCCTGCTTCTGTTGCAGCTCGAAAGACTCGAATTGCAATCTCCCCTCTATTTGCCACCATTAGCTTTTTGATCTCTATCCTCTGTGGCTCAGGCTTATAACTACTGTCTTTCACCTCCACTTGCAGTTTATTGGTCGCATGAATAAAGCGGCACTTCCTTAGAGCTCCTGTACAGGAAAACTGCTTTTGAAGCACTTGCTTCAACTGAGGTGCTTTAACCCGAAGCATTGTGAATCTTGCTACAGATGAAAGTCAGGATGAAAGATGCTAGAATAAAAAAACATAAAAATTAGAAAAATATGTCCAATAAACTACAAAATGCCAATAATTACATTTTAGATTATAACTTTCAATAAACTTTTATTTTGTTAACTATTTTCAAAAGTTAAACAAAATTTAACACCAGACTCTACAAATTTATAATTACAATGTTGCATTTTTCCTTGTGAATGTTACAATATAATAAAGTTAACAGTTTATCTGATTTTTACTGTTGTGTTCTTTTCAAAATACACCAACTACTGCATTAAGTTATTAAAACTGAAAAAAAAAATTCTCTCACCACTGAAAGAAATTAAAGCATTTAATGTCTAATCCAGTTTATAGTCTTTTATTAATTTTGTAAAATCTCTTTCATTAAATAAAATGGTTAACCCAATTTTTTTTAAAATGACACCAACTCAAGCAACTGATAAGGAATCTTAAGTCATTTCAGGCACAACTGTATCTTTTATGGTGAAAACAAAAATTCACTTTTATGGAAACTGATGGAATACAATGAATAAGTTAAGAGCTGCTTTTTGAGTCGTTAAAAGCTTACTCTTGCATATCTATTGTAACAGCAAATATGCTTGAACTGATACTTTTTCCAAATTAAAGCAACAAAAAGAGACAATTTGTAATACCAAACAAAAACCAAAACAACAACAGACTGAAAATTATTTGCGGGAAAGTATTATAATATAAATAAATTATTATAAACAACTGAACTGTTGTTTTGTATCAGATCAAAAACGAAGGCGAAAAACCAGTCACCAAATGACACTTCAGTTTACCATTGGAGTACGTCTTTCGATACCTGGTCATTTTTATATTGTGAATCTGTAGACTGTGAAGTCTTAACTCCAAAAACGTCTAGCATAATTCTTTTATAATTCTTCAATATAAAGGTTTGAACTTTAGACTTGTTAATAAATTCATAAAACTGTAATTTCGTCAAAAATCACTTCGCACATTGAAATAGCAATGTTTTTCCCGATACGTTTAAAAAAAATCCCTCCCCCTTTTCTAAATGTGAGCCTTAGTCATAGTGGGAACATTTTCACTGTTCCATCCTCACGTGCGAGACGGCGATCTTGTTGTTGACTTTTTGCGCCGTGTTCAAAACAATGGAAAATTCAGTTATGTGATGTGTCAACCGAGTTTGAACGTGTCAAATATCACCAATTTTATCCCCCACTAAATTAAAAAACAAATTTAAAAAAATACAAACTGTTTATGGTATAAACCTTTTACATAGTCCATGATTTAGGTTTTACGGTCGATTTTACGAAATTATAATTTTAAAACATACTAATTGATTGGTTTTCTTTCAATCTTGATCTAGACTCTTTACAACTAAAGTAAATGGTGATTCCCTGGTATAACATAGTTATTTTAAATTATTGTCTTAACAAAAACTCACGATAAATAAAAGACAGCAATTGACTAAATACCTCTATTAATGTCCAAGCTCCATGAGAATAGACAATCTATGATTTGAACGGCAAGTCTGCGACCACGCACGTAAGCCACTCATGACTCGCATGACCTGCTTCGTGATGAGTTACATGAACCATGTCACGTGTTTACTTTAACCGAGCCTGCTGTAACACATTTTAGCGGTTTGTTTTCTTAGTTCCAGTCTTTTACATACAAACAATAGTCGAACATGTGTATTTGTTTGTTTTTATGAAATTTCAGATAATTTCTATTGCATCAGATTAAACAAGCATGACTAGCAAAAGAGAAGAACAGCAGGAAAAATTCAGGGTATTTCTTTTTTATTTTCAATCGTTATGATAAGATTTTACTCTAGATGTTGTTTTAATCTTACTTAAATTGTGGAACTCTTGTCTTCGTGATCTGAGATGCCAGGCCAAGTTTAGGCTAACAGAAGACTATAGATGGTTTGCAAGTAGAGTTAGTTTGAGACACGAGGCTTTCTTTAGAGCTGTGGTACCTATACTCTGGTTAAGTGTTTCCCCTTTGCTTAACTATGAAATTATTTTAACTTCAATTTTAGAATGTTCATGATGTCAAATTATCGAAAAGTTTATCATATATTTGTCGGCATGGGGCTGAAAAGGAGGGTTTGAAGGTACTAAAAGGTAATGTAATTGCAACGAAAAAAAAGCTGCACAATTTATAGTAATTAGTACTAGAATTGGCACCAATCAAAATAACTTGTAATTTTTATAGGGGGGGGGGAATAAATTATATTAATAATTAAGCAGGTCTTTAGGAGAAGTTCACAAAATATATCAATCTAGATAATTGGAAAGTTGTAGCTGTACAACATATAGTTACTCAAGAAATGAGACATGTTTATACATTGCTTGAAAGAAAGCAATAATCCTAGAATCTGGCTTTTTTTCAAAGCCAGTAAAACTTAGAAAAAAAGTATAGTTATAAACAGTTATTGATCATGAGTTATATCAGTGCACTGCAAAAAGAAACTGATAAGAACTTTTAATATTTACTGTCAGGCAAACCACAAATTATTCATAAATTGACTAATATATTGTGCAAACTAATATTTCTCTCAAAAGGTGGCTATATCTTTGTGGATGAAATTCTTCAATTGAAGCAGTTCCAAAGATTTTCTTTGGCTGATGTTGAAAGAGTGGTTGCAAGCAATGACAAGCAAAGGTTTGCCCTCAGAAAAGATCCAGATTCTACCAGACTACAGATTAGGGCGAACCAAGGCCACACATTGGAGGTATTAGTAACTGAATATTTATTTATTACACCCAAAATGTTAATTGAAAATGAAGTGTGACTTTTGTACCAGTATACCCCTTTTAAATCAATTTTATTTTTAAGTTTGTAATATTTAGTAAGTTTTTACGTTTCTCGATCTCTATATATAGTTTTAACCTCATGAAGGTATTTAAAACCAAAATCTTTCAAATAAAAAGGTTCATATATTTTTACTTGCCTTTTATTAAGACTGAAAAAAGACTTTTCAAACATTAAAAAAACTCCAACAGTTTTAGAAAAGCCATTGAATTCATTTGTCTTTTCATGCAGGTAATAATATTGTCAAGAGGTCTGATTTGATTTCAATGTATTTTATTCATTTTTCTTTCCAAGGTAGTTGGGTTAGAGTTGACCCCCCTGACACATGCAAGTGAGGCTCCAATAGTGGTTCATGGAACATATTTTGAAGCTTGGAGAGAAATACAAAAAGGGGTAATACTTGAATAATCAAGTTACAATTCTTAAATTTTTTCCCTAAATTGAAATGCGCACAAAAATTTGTAAATGGTAATCTTGTCATATAAATTTTTTTGTTCTTCAATGCAAAAATTAATGCAATTTATAAAGAATAAATAAATTATGAGTAACTAATTAATGTGAGGAGGAAGGAGCGAGTTGTTCATGTTGTCCAAACCCACTGTGCATTTAAAGAACATAATTTATTTGGTTAGATCTTATAGTCAAGAAATTTATTGACATGTAAGAATTTATGCAATTGAAATTGTTATAAAACAGTTATACAAAAGTTTTTGAGGCTCAGTCATCATTAAATTCCAAAATATATATATATCTTATGTTTAGTTTTAGATTTTATTGAAAAATTTCTTCTTTAACATTTAATCAAAAATAATAAATTAAAGTTATTTTTTCTAAGTACATCAATGAAAAGAATTAATATATTGAGTTTAAAACCAATTTAATTTAAATATTGTAGTTATTTACATGAGTTCAGCAATATAATATATTGTTAAAAATAACACAATAACAGTTATTCATAATAAGTAAACGAACATAATGATTATGTGTTATTACCGATTTTTGATTTTTCCATTGTTAACTATGATTTCTGTTTCAAGGGTCTCTCACGGATGAAATGAAACCACATCCATTTTGCCCCAGGTGAACCTGGAAAGGATGCAGTTATTAGTGGTAACTCAAGTTGACTCATAAAATCGAGACTACTGAGGCGAATTTAAGAGAAAATTATAAGCAATCCAAAGAAAGATCCAAAATAACTTTTTTTCTATTTGACTATGAAAATATTTCAAGTTTACCAGTTGATATCAAATCAAGAGTTTATCTGAGCAGAGAATTCATTAATCTTCAGATAATTTGGTAAAAATAATCATTAAAAAGAGCAAATGATAAAATAATGTAAAAAATTCTTGTGGCGTGGTTTGCAGGTTGTAAGATCCCTGCATTCTAACTACAAGGTCAAAAATTCAATCCCCAGCTCTGCTTTTATTTTATCTTACTTGGTTGGTCAATGTCTAGAGTACCAGCTTCAGCTACTGGTGTAAGCCTGTAATAGATTAATGTCGAGTTCAAGGGAATTCAGAGACGGTAGGTAGTGGTAGACTGCATGTTGCTAGTGCTAGGTATATAAGCAGGAAATATAAAAAAACAGCTTCATGAGAAAGACATTTAAGGAGCTGGAAGTCCAAGCATAGCATATAATGATGCGTAGCCAAAATTGAAAGTTGTGAAGCACATGGCATGTGGTTTGTAAACTTGTCAATGATAGACTGGGTGACTACGCCATAATTCCAATATATATATATATATATATGAAGAAAAATGAAAGAGTTCATCAATTTTTAATATTTTTTTGTCTTGATTTTTTAAACTAAAAATAAAGTCAACAATCATTAAAAAATAGAAAAAATTATAGTTTAGAAGGAAAAAATTTTTTAACCTCTTACGAGGCAGCAACTTGTGTAACAAGTCATTTGTGCAAAAGTAGTATCAGAGAGGAAACAGATATGAATGAAGATACAGGCCTTGAACTCCCTAATTTTAGGGGCACGGCCATTTGGGACTCAAGATTTCTGCCAAAAATAGGGCACCAAG
>JAOEHV020141088.1:0-14381 GCA_025447995.2 Isaurus tuberculatus | reverse complement strand
GGCGGAAAAGAAGGTCACACAAATGTTCAAATTTCGGCAGAGCCGAGGAATCGAACCTGGGACCTTGTGGTTTGAAGGCAAAGATCTTTACCAGCTGCGCCAACCACGCCTTCATTAGTGTTTGTATATCAAAGATATTGGTTTGTAGTTCGTTAAAAAAAATGCAATATGGTAAATTATACATAGCACTCAGCAATGAGGGCATAACAAATATTGGATCTTATATTATTTCATTTCACCAGTAATTCGATTGTATTTGTTTTGAGTCTGATGTTTAATTCTTGAGAGAAATAGACGCGCATTGAAAGTTTTTTCATTTGAACGTTTTTATGACAGTCGGCAAAATAATCACATCGTCTTATTATTTTGTTTATTCCAAGCCAAAGAACTTGCATGTCCTTGGAGTTTTCGCCATTCATTCATCAACACTTGATAATCAATGTCTTTTAGTGAAGTGTTTAATGCTAGCTGTTATCGTATAAAAGAAAATAATAAAATTTTTTTTCTATAAGTTTTTTGTTTGTTCGTGTTTTCAAATTTGAGAAGTTGTCAGGAGGTTATCCTCAGAAATTTTTGCCTACGAACATGCACAAAGTTTTGTGTTTTTTAAAAGAAAAAAAATTGTTTATGTTGAATATGGATTTTTGTCAGAGTTTCATGCTTGCTGAGTAAGAAATTTTCTGTTTTTAAAAAGAAAATGTGTTAATTGGAGCATGAAGTTTTGTGTTTGTGAAAAAGGCGTTTCGTGTTTTTAAGGAAAGAGTTTTGTGTTAATAAATGACGAAAGCAAAATTCCAGTGCCGAACAAATCCTTGTTATTCAAAAAAAGGTTATTGTCTCACAACGAGGATTTCTTTCTTCATCAACACGAAGTTTTGATTTTCGAAGAAGTGTTACGAGAAACAAAGACGAAAACAGTTTTACTTGGGAAAAACAGTACTTCAACCACTTCCAAGGGCCTGCTATACCTTAAACTTTGCGTAGTTTAAACAAATAGTTATTGATAAAACTCAACGAGTCTGTTCTCCAGATAAGTTTTGTTTACGTCAAATCGCCATTAATCTTTTCTCTCTTTTAGAAAATGACTCAACTGAAAAATGAAGCTTTTCTTGAGTATAAGAGATTCTCATTAGCTTTGGTTTTGAGGACAAAACGGTTTTACCAGCTGGTTTTGTTAATCCAAGGAACAAAGAAGATTTCTTTGAATCTTTCTGGGTCCATCTTGTATTAGCCTTCATTTCGCATTGTTAGTTTTTCTTGTGTAAGCACTTCAGTTCATTTCTTGCAGATCAATATGTCCGATATTGGTTGAACAAGTCATTGACTTATCCAGTGTGCCTTTTAAGGAGTCTTCATGCAAAGTTTTAGAGCTTCTGCTATCTTGGTGTTCAATTTTTGACCGCCATAAACGAGCAGCAATTTTTGCTTTCAGTTCGGCATTGTTCCGTTCATGGCAAGGAAGGAACTTTGTCCGCGTTCTACAGTAAAAATAAAACGCAAGCACAACAGTACAAGAAAATACGACGTCGTAAAAAGCTACAGCACAGCCGACAAAAATCATTGCTCCACCATCTGGAAAGTTACCAGAGATATTCTTAGAGTTTTCTGATGAATCATTTTTGGCTTTTAACCCAGAAATGGTTTGGTTTTCAGCTACTACAACTTGACATAAAGCAAATATTGCTGTCGTTAGGAATCGTAAATTATTTTTCGTGAATCTCATCTCTCGCTTTGTAAAAATTGTTCCATTTAACGAAAATGAAAAAGTAGAGCGCTCAAGTTACTTCCGTCCTATAGGTTGGTGTCAGCGATGATTAAATTCCTTTTTGTGGACCAAAGACAACTATAACCCTTTGCATTAAATTTACGCCTTGGTAATCAAGAGTAATATATTCAAACTCGAAAGTAAATAAAAAAAAATTCAACGCGAAACACTAAAATTAAAAAAAAACAACGATGAGATCGCAAGAATATCGAAATACACAAGATTCAGTTCATATTTAGATTTTAGAACTTAAATTTCAAAGTCGTTGCCACGATGTCAGAAGTCAATTTAAACTATCTTCAATTAGGAACAATCCCGAGTCAGTAATACAGAAATATTTTTAGAATTTTTTATGAGGGTCATCAATGCAAATAAAATGCATTATCTCTTATTTGGGATTGAAAAAGACGTCTTTAGTCTTAAGAATAGATTGATTGTTTTTGACAAATGGAATTAATTGCTCTCTTCAGAGTGACTTTTTGATAGCACTAAGGGAAATGATTGTAATGAAGATTTGTATATTTTTATTTACAACGTATAAGAAAATGGCTTCTAAAATTTAGTACGGGGTTTTTAAAGAATCGATTTCACGAAAAATAGTTAAATTTTAGCTGGATTTAGTTTCTCGAAAAGCAAGTTTTAGTAAAGTCCATTTCTTAACTGATCAATACGTACATACCCCTGAAATTTAAGAGGCTCCTACAAAACTTTACTAGTAAAAAGTTAACTTTTGTTATGACACTTGACTGATAGTCCCTAGCTAATCTCAGTTTAGTAGAAAAAAAATGTGTTTTTGTGTTAAGAAGTTGTATTATGGTAATTATGACCAAGTTTGTGTCGAGGCAATTACTAAAATACGTGCAGAACACGACGATCCTTTCAGTGTCAGTTAAACTATACAAGCCGACTATGGATTTTGTCTTATCGAAGTTTAAGACAAATACATGATTTTAATAAACCAATCGGCAAATTTTCACGTTTAAACAGTCGATTCAATGTTGGTTTTGATACTACAAGACAGCTCTTCAAGTTTCTTTTCGGATATTGAAAGGAGTCTTATTTTCTTTTCAAGAGTAAATGAATTTCTTTTATGTCATTATAATACTAATTGAACAAGTACGTACCCAAGATATTTCCTTGTGGATTATTTAAGGAAGCGGTAAATCTTTATCGTTCCTGATATCATTCGACTGAGATTTAAATAACAATTTATCTTGACGCAAGAAATAAAAATTTTAAAAAATCTAAAAGCAAAATTAAATCTTAAAAAGTAACAGATTTTTTTTTGAAATAGTTTTTCGAGGATTTTTTCTACCAAAAATTAAACGTTTTCATCTTTTCAATTTTATTCAAAATAAAAAAAAATGCCCGGTGCATAAAAAATATTTTTGTAATTTTTTAACCGAGACATGCTAACGAATCCTGCAACCTGATTGGTTCTTAATTCAATCCCTGCCTACCTGCAAAATTCGGTAACAGATTTTCGAGTTCACAAATTTTGTTTTCCCGAACAAAATTTTTTTAAAGCTCCATAAAACCTGGCCAGGAGGTAGGAGGGAAAGCGGGGGGGGGGGGGGAGGGGGGGTGGGCTTTTGTACGGGTTTCGCATTTCCACCCCCACGGGTCAAAAAGGCGTCCGCTCAATTTAAGCAATATTTTAATAATTCAATAATTACTTCAAATTTTTACCTTTAGATCAAAAAGAAAAATCATAAAAAAATTTAGTGCATTTATATCCATTCGAATGTTTTTCATTCAATTTGGAAGATGTCAACTCAACCAAATGGAATTGATTTATTTCGATACCTGTTGTCACATATTTTTCACATGTGTTCATCAGTACGTAAATCAATCATGATCTTTAACATAACGTCTTCCCCCCATCTTAAATGTTATGGGATCTGCTATTGTGTCAGTTCGAAATTCGATCATTTTACAGATTTTCCAGGTCCCAATATTCATTTTAATTCCTGATATTTCCTCAGGCCCCGTACAAAACCTGTATATCAAATTCAGCCATACACTAACTATACAGCAGAGTTGATCTCATGTCGTACTAAAGTTTTGTTATCGATTAGCATAACGCCACACAAGAACAATAGACTACACCAATCAGATCGGTTGAACGACCAATAGGATTGAGGATAGTACACGTATTTCTTTCTTTATTACCTCTCATATATATTAATATGTATTGCTTTTTTTATTTATAATAATATACTATTGTTAAAGAGACAGACTTTGTTCCTAATACCAAATAAATTCTTTCACGAGGGTAGTGGCGCCCCATGCAACAGAATCCACAGAGGTTCTGGATTCCGGATTCCGATCCTCTGGATTCCGGATTCCACTCTTTTGTATTCCGGATTTCAAGAAAAACCTAAATCACTGGATTCCGGATTCTGAGCACTTTGGATTCCGGATTCCAAATCAAATCTGGATTCCGGATTCTACAATTGTGGATTCCGGATTCCAACCGGAATCCGGATTCTGTTACATGGGGCGAGTAGTGGCTTATGGATGCGCCGCTAATATCCGGTTTCATCAGGGTTAAGTGGATGAGATCGTGAGTCTTTAACTTCCCCTGACTGGATCAGTAATCCATCGCAGATCACCACTACTAATTTGATGAGAACTCTAAAATAAAAACATAAAAACCAAAACACAAATAACAAAAGCTTTTCAAACAGTAATACAGAAAAAAGGGCAAAAAAATAAAAAAAATAAATAAATAAAAAACAAAATGATAAAATAATTTAATTTAAACAAACAATTTTTGTGGCTAAGTCATTAAAAAAATATAGCCCCATCAACAAATATTTAATTTTTGCTTGAAACAGTAAAAAACTCAGTAACTTCGCACGTTTTTCGACGTGGCATATCAAACTAAGTCTTCAATGTGATCAGAGAAGCAGCGCAAATGCATGTTGAGTGTTAACTGCTAGGTTTAGAAGACTAAGCGCGATATAAAGAGTTTAATAAAGGCAGATATACTGCATGTGTAATTATCTTTTCGTTACATATCTCACAAGGCTAAACTCAGGTTAATGTTAACTCGATGCTTGTCGCCATTTTTCATGTTGTTGTTGCTAGAACCCAAAGTTTTCATGGAGCTGAACGGTACGGTTTTCTAAGCCAAATGATTAGTTTGACATTTACCCATGTCACTGTGTTTGTATGTAATATTTTTACGTTCCAAAAGTCGAACTGAGAGCGTGAAACTTTACGTCTCGTATTTGCCATTGTGCTCTTATAAATTTCAAAAAATTGTGTCAAGCTTTAGTTGGTTTCACCAATCTCTATATTTGAGAAGAACATTTGCAAATTCTTAAAAAATAAGTTTAAGAACCGTTTCTGCACAATATATGATGCAATCTCAATTTTTTTTATTCCGTTTTTGCACGCACCACGAGTCGTTGTATTGTTGTATGTATTTAGTATTCTGGGATTGATAATGAAAGCAACACTTCATTTGTGACTGATCGAGCGCTTGACTTTCAAACCATTTGGGAAGACTCAATAAAAAAAAACAACTTGCAAACAAAACCGCATACTGAAGCACCAACATGCCTTTCTTAAGAACTAACATTGAAAAAATCAGCGGCACTTCAGACGTCAGTTTCGGGAGACAACTTGACGGCAATATAGCGATTTGGCGGCACAAAATCAAGGGCCAAATCATCTGATGCAATGTCTTCAGAGGAGGTAGACGGACCAGAGCTTAGTTTTGTTCTCCATGTGTCTCCTGAGGTGTAAAGCCGATGCCAAGGACGCAAGCGGTTTGTGGAGGCGTCTGATTTGTCTGAGAGAAAACTAGACGAAACTGACAGTCTTGATGGCGGGGCCGTTCCGTTGCTCGTGCGACGAAATCTTTGTGGTGAGTCGAGAAGACGCGTTTCCGAATCTACAGAGCGTTCTGAATCGGTAGATTTCTTACTATGGGGTCTGCTGAGAAACCTATCCGCTGACATTTGTACGTCTTTGTAAGTTAGTCCCGGGGCGTCGCTAGGGCGATGGTCATTGGACGGAACTTCCTTGTAGCTTGTGTCAATCAAGGCGATAATGTCAGTATAAGATTTTGAATTATCATCTTTTTCATTCGACTCAGTTTGTTCTTCTTCATCAATTATAGTCTTCAAATTGGTATTTTCCTTTTCTGAAATTTTCATTCCCTGTCCCGAGTTGGTTTCTGTATTTTCTAAGTTATAAGATTTAGTCTCAGTAACATTATCATCTATTACAACATCCTCCGGTCCTTTGCTATCGGTCATCCTTAATTCTTTATGATCAATGATTGTCTCCTTACTTTCAGTATTTTCTCTAATTTCAATCATTTCGTCACCTGATTCTCTCAACACTGACCAGTCCGCCCCAGCCTCCTTTTCCATTTCTTCCTTTTCGGACGTCATACACACAGCCGCACCTCGCTTAAAACGAACCCCAATTTTGTAGGGTGTGCGAGTGGCGAGTTTTTTACCCCTAAGTGTTGTTCCTCGTTGATGTCCGAAAGGTAAAGTTGGAGAATCTGACGTGGCTTCATTTTCACCCTGTTCGACGGGGGTCTCAAACGATCGTTGCTTACGTAGTAGCCGTTTTCGCCTTTTTTCAGTCACGCCAACTGTTGGAGACAATTGGTCAGCCGTGTTTTCATCAGGCTTCTGTGAGAATGTGACGGTTTTTTTCAGTTTAAGGCTATCTTGTTGCTTGAGTCCATCTGGCTTAGGTTCATCGATAGAATCATGTTCATCAGAAGTACTTGACTTGGGTTCGCTGCAAATAAAATAGAATCAGAAAATTTAAGTGGTTGAACTTTTGCGGGCTGGAGATCATTATAAACGCTGTTCAACTATATGACTATAAAAAGGTAAGTGCTTGATAATTTTTATTCCTTTGTATTTGTTTATAAAAACCAATGAAAAGTGGAGGATTTAAATGAATTGTTAAGTTGGTATTTAGATAAAATGCTTCTCAAGTCCTCAATCAAACTTTGATGTTTTAATCCATGCATTTTGAGCTTTGGAGTACGGTAAACAACAGACGATTGCTAAATTCAGCTATCAATTTATATCTTCAAATTCTTAGGCTTTTCAATGTAAAAGGGTTGGTTCTATATTTATTAATTTAAATCTGAGTTTAGAAATTCATTCGATTAGTTTTTATCGGACTGGTGCATTCTGATCTAATGTCTCTAAGTCTAAATCGATGCGAAAGAGCAGGGCAACCCAGTGTACGCAGTGTAAGAGTCTTGCTTTCAGTTGCTCTGGTAGTTTATTGTTAGCAGGCCAATGTGGTCTCATCTTCTTCTAGAAATTGGCTGTAATACTTTTATTCAGTTTAAACATTTCAATGTTTTAACACTGTGTTCGGCCCAGCAACTTAATATACATAAGATACCTGATTTTCGTTTCAGTGTCAAGACGCCCGCGTGGTGGTGGATTCAAGATAAGCGGTTTCGCGTAAGGTTTTTCTTCTTTTTCCTTTAAGGATCGCTTCTCTCGCAGGGCCGCGAGCTCGTCTAGGAGTCGTTCCGTGTACCCCCTGCGGCACCAAACCTCAAGTTGGGGTTTCTGAACCTTCTCCAGTATTAGCTGCCTCAGTTTAGTCTCGCCTTCAGTATTATGACAGACTTCCATCAACTGTATGTGCAGTAGAAACGCAGATAAAACATGTCAATGACACACCATAACCCTCACTATCACCATCACCATAACAATTATCATCACCATCGTCACCATCATCATCAACACTACCATCATCATCATCATCACTACCATCATCAAAACTTAAGGGTAAAGCCCGCTACCAACCTTCCTTTAGTGGCCATATCAATGGCTGCAGGTACTTTATATTAGCACGCCTGGGCTACCTAAAATGGTGACCGTTCCAGGTACATTCCACAAGCATTACGATTTTACTAGTTTATTATCTAGTGTGGGAACTCGAGCCTGTTTGATCGCTACGCCATGCTGATGCAGGGCCGGATCCAGGAAGGGGGGGTTATGGGGGTTGCATCCCCCCCGTTACAGAAGGTGAAATTTTTATTGTCATATTTATGCCAGAATACCAGTGAAAAACACTCCTATATTTAACAAATATCAACCTCAAAATGCACCAAATGCCAGGAAAATAGGGGTAAAATTTGCAAAATTTCTGGGGGGGCATGCTCTCGGACCCCCCTAGTAAAGCTTCGCCCCTTCGGGGCTCGCCTAGATGAGGCCCAAAAAGGCCAAAACAGGTGTCCGTGGCTACTAATATTCAGGTCTATCAATATTTATGGTAGATTTAAGGGGTAACGGCCGCTGCAAACCCTTAGTGCCCACGTTTTACGGCTGAACGAACTTGATACTAGTACGCATGTGCTACCTATGCTTGTGATTATCATTACAGGATGCTTTTACAATTTCAAAAACAACAGCCAAATAGGACAAAGAGCTATAAATAATAATTCGACAATTATTTTTTCAAGTTACAAGAGAGTATTGACACATGAAATAACGATAAGGCTTACTAGATTCAGGTGTCAGCTTGCAAAAAGATATACAGAATATGTGGCGGGTCATGGAAGCTTATAACACACACATTCTCTCACTTATCACTCACCCAAGGGGGATACTCGAAGTATACACGACGGGGGGGGGGGGAGTCCGATGCATTTTTTTGTGTGAAAATTTACACACTCGCTATTTTTTTGGGTAAAGAGATCGGTCGTATTTTTTAGGTCTTAAACAAATACGCGTATTTTTTTGGGTCACATCTCCAATCGAACTTTTCGTTGCGATCGGTGGATCAGAATAATATTCATTCAAACTTTTTTTCAGCGAAGTGTGATTTTTGGAAAAACTGCTAATATTAAGAAGACAATAGAATGTACATTTGTAATCTTGTTTACTTCTCCTGTTTTCTCTATGACTCATTACAATGATGTCCATCAATGTCTTTCGTGTCACTTTAAGTTGCTCTTTCATATCACTTTGGATGAAGACGGACATACAAATTTAATTAGCCTACTGATGGAAAATCATGCATTAAAAAGTTCTGTTTGATTGAATAAATCACTATTGAGGTATTTAAATCATGTATTTTTTGGGTAGGATATTTTGATGCCAAGAATTCTTTTGGGTCTAAAATTTCAGGCTCGTGTATTTTTTTGAGTTTGCAATATGAAGCTCCGTTGGTCCTCCCCGTCATTTATACTTCGAGTACCCCCCTGGATCACTCACCCACGTACGTAGGCTACTCACTTACGCACAAAAACCAGCACATACTTTGCTTAGTCAAACCTTAAGATGAACTTGACAGTTGATAGACGATCCTAACCGTAACCAAGTTGACACGTTATTTCTAAGTAAGCAGCAAGAAACATTTGTAATGTGTAACAAACCTTTGTGTGTACGAGTGGAGCCATCAATAGGAATAGCGGTGTACGATGAGACACCACAAAATAAACAAAATCCCACAAAGGTAAATTACCTGCGGAGAACAAAAAATCCTTTAACAAGCCTAATGGCCAATCGGAGACGGTGCTTATCTCTGATTTCTGTAGTGTTAAGCGGATGAGAGTCATTGACTCCCCCTGGACAGGACACTAATCCATCGCAGGTTAGCTCCCAGCCGAAGCTGGTACTCATTTACCGACCTGGTAAGGATGGAAAGCTGAGTAAGCTTTGGCGGTAAAGAAGGTCACACAAATGTTGAAACTTCGGCTGAGCCAAGGAATCAAACCTGGGACCTTGTGGTTGGAAGGCAAAGATCTTACCAACTGTACCAACCACGCCGCCTGCGGAGAATATCAAGGGAATAATGTTCAACTTTCTATTTTTTTATTTCGATCATTTAACCAATAACGTAATGGCAAAAAATAAAGCTTTAAAAAGCAGGGATTGATGGTCAACAAAAATCGCTTAACTTCAGTTTTTAAGATTCCTTTCTAAGGACCCTTCCCTTAGTATTCAGTACACGAATGCTAACCTTGGTTTCTACAAGTAACAGGCTGTTCTCTTAATTCTTAATATCATGCGCGTCAATTTACACTTCACTTTACAACTTCCGCCACCGCTGCCTGATTGGCTTAGTTGAGCGGTAAAGTGCCAGACTATCGAGGGGGAGGTTTGGGTTCGATTCCCGGCCGCACTAACAATCAGGGTTTTGAAATAATCGAGAAGATGCTACCTTTGCTCTATAATGTAAAATGCATTACTGTCCTCAATTTCCAAAAAATATTGAAAAACCCCAGCAATTTAACCTTTGGCTGCGATTTATGTTAAAGTCGACCAACGATCATATCATATTATATCATATCATATCAGTATCATGTCCTATAATTATCTAACATCTCTAAATGGCTAGAGTCTTCTCGGATAAGGACGCTAGACCATAGATCCAGTCTCTTATTATTCTACCGGGCGACCTAAAAGAACCCACACACTTGATCCCGGTTGTTGTGGTTTGTCTGTTAAATTGATGTCATTTCGTAATGTTTCAACTATACGTGAGCCATCGTAGCGGACTGTCTAAAAAAACCCTCTACTGTTGAGCCCTATTACTTGTAGAGCGCTTCAAGCAGCAATGAATAAGCGCTTTATAAAAAAAAAGTTTTTACCATTATTAATATTAATATTAACTTTTACATGAAAATTTCACGACACGTTAACTTCGCGATTTTAAAATGAGCGTATTTCGCGACACTTAAATTTCGCGATTTTGCGAAATTTTTGTATTCTGAATCACTTTCATTTCGCGTTCTTGAGCAAGAGGCGCATTTATTCAACGTATTTATGTATTTCTAATAGACCGACTTCATCTACAATAACGACAAAATTAACAAAAGTTGCAGCAGTTGGTCTAAAAAACAACAGTAATAAAACCGAAGTTTTCACAATGTCCACAAGAAGTTCATGCTTGAACCTGAATTATTGAAACAATTGACTACGATATCCATTAAACAAATCTCACAAATGGAAACATCCATAAAAGAATGTAGAAGGCCATTGAGGGGTTCAAGCAGCTAGTGGAACGCTATTACAAGGAGCCAGTAAATGGACGATTTGAGAACTGTTCAAAAGAAGTGCTGCATGCAGTGGACACAGAAAACAGTACTGATGCGGAGGACCGAGACATTGCCCCAGAATGATGAAAACTATTATTTTGTCAATGTTCAGTGCGAATTAACTCATCCTTTCTTGATTATTTACATATTGTGAGTCATATAATTTTCGCGTTATGATATATTTGCGACAATTTTTTTCGCGTCACTTTCATTTCGCGATTTTTTTAAAAAAATGTATTTTTTTTAAATCGCAAAATTCGCGAAATTAACGTATTGCGAAATTTTCATGGATTAAGGTAACTAAATAGAAACAGTATGTACCCATGTTGTTATCAACAACTTTCTCAAGCGCCTGGAAAATTCTGAAATATTCCGAGGCCAGCAAATCTTCATAATTAACCATGAGCATCTTAATCCCTACAATGATAGAACGACAAGGAATTAGTAAATAACATTCAAGGTTATAAGTCATGAAAACAGATTGAAAAAACAACGGTAAAATCTAACTCACCAAGGTAAGCTGCCTTATAAAGGCTTTCAGGAATCGATTCGACTGTCACTCCGGACAGATCTGGACTAACAAATGTCAAAGGTCTTGTTAGGTCTATGTCATCACAGGCTAATGACAAACGTATCGGAGGGGACCCCGGAGAGGTACTATTTTTTGTTGTAATAACCTGCAGAAAGCAGGTTAGAGCGTAAGTCAAGTCTTCCGGAGACAGCTTTGGTGTATCTGAAAAGAGCGAAAGGTTTATTCCACATTATTCATCTTTAGCTATCACTTTGGATTTATTAAAAACTTCTTTACATCAATTTTTAACGAAACTCTGCATAACAAAGCAGGGGAATTGCCAGACTCAAAATTTAGGGGTGCAAATTTTTTTTGAAAGATAAAGATCTGGTAGTAGAGTTCCTTTTTGGAGAAAAAAAAACTTACCTGTTATTATACGTTCCCGTTAAAGGGCAAAATATGACAATACTTCTGGTCCAAAATTTAGGTGGGGTATCTGCCCCCCCTGCCTGACGCTAGCTACGCCCACATTAATGTTCACTTCTCGTTCTCTACAGGGGGTGTTCCTCTATTTCTAATCAGAAGCCATTACTAAGAGTGTTTTTCTTCTCCTGTTTACCTTAACCAATGAAGAGGTAAACCGGTTGGATATTTACAAAGCGTAGGAAATTTGTCCCTGGTATTATCTAAGAAAAGTTTATTTAATGGTATGAGTCGGAGATTTGAACCCGGGTCACCTGCATTCAAATCCGCCGTTACTAACCACAAGTACCTACTCTAAATACGGGCGCATTATTATCTCACCATGTTTTGCAATGCCTAATCGGACCAATAGCGGCAGCAGTACACGCAGGAATACTTTCTCTGTCCTTACAGGACCTCCAAATGAAGTTGTCCCCCCACAAACTTCCCTTAGCGAACAAGCGTCCCTTAGTGAGCACATAAGACGAGCAGATAGCTTCACAACAGTGGAGCTAAAGAACTTTGGAGGTTCGAAGAATGGACACCATGGTAAACTGACTGATATACTGGTGGCTGTGGACGGGCGCTCTTGGAGAACCATACTCATACATGTACTGACCAGGGACTAAAACAGACATTAAGGATAGCACATTAGGATACTATTCTACATTGAGGTCTGCTAAATCAATCTTTGAACTACTCGAATTTTGTTTAATCGCATCAGAAACTGCAACAGACATTAGGGGCTTCACATTTGCAAAGTATTCTTCAATAAGGCCTGATAATTCTAACTCTAGAAAGCTCGGTTTTCGTTTAATCGCCCTTAAACTCGCTGGAGGACCATACTCATATAGGTACTGACCAGAGACTTAGACAGACTTTAGTAGACGATCGCAGGTGATCGCACACGATCGCACAATCGCAATAATCATACAAGCGAACGATACAGACTAGTGTTCTCATATGATCGAGATATCGGTTAAAACTGAGTAAGCGACTTTTAGTTCAGAAAAAATTAAAAATGTGGAACATGGGACATGGTTCGTACTGATTAATGAAAACGAAATTCCAGGAGTTTTTCAGTTTTCAAGGGTAGCACAATAATTTTTCCAGGATCCAATCCCTGATTCTTTGTCGGCGAAAAACAAAACAATATCAGTTCTAACTCTACCACAGTAGCAGGGACTGGTTTATTAATCAATGAAGTGGGGGCTCAACTAAACTATCAGGGGCAATTGACTGAGCATCCACGCTGCTAAAACAAACGCCTTCGAAGTGCAAAGACAAAACCTGACTGAAACCCCAAGAAAAAACTTTCTGAAATTGAGTCTACATAAAATACGAAAAGTACAAGTGCGAGCTATAAAGCTTCGGCTGGTTTTTGGCTTGTTTATTATAGAGTTGAAATATTTTCCATGTGCGAAGCATGATGAAAATTGGATACTATCAGCAGCCAATACATCCTTTTATTTAAAACAAAATTAAAGAATATTTGCAAATTTTCAAGTACTGAAAATCACATAATAAAATCATTTTCAATGACAAAAGCTGATCTATTAAACTTCAAGAACTTTTCAAGGATTGGTTTGTTTTTTAAATGTCTATGCATGCATAGAGAAATATGCTTGTTTTCGTAAAGCGTTTTATGAGCTTCAGGTTACTTAACTTTTTAAGCAATGGCTAAATTTAAAACAAAATTCAAAAATCATTTTGTTTGACTGGGAAACAGAGGAAAAAGTATAATTTTGATTTTGTTAGGGAATGGTCACTATCTATCGAGAGGGGATTGGGGGGGGGGGCTGGTGCAATATTAAATTTACCATGTTTGATTTTTGCTGACCCACCCTTCTCTTTAAGCATGATTTTTCCTGACCCCCTCTTTCAGCATGCATAATAGTTTAACAGCTGGCTATACATTTGAATATTTTTTTGTGCCCCCCCTCCTCTTTGACCCCCTCTTTGACCCAGCCCCTATTTGCACCAGGCCCCCCTCTCGATAAATAGCGACCACTCCCTTAAACCATTTTGAATTTTAAAACTATGACACGAGATTCTTATTTAAAATCTGCACCTATATTTGTAAAATGCACTTATTACATAGTTAAAATTAAAAAAATCAAGTTAAACAAAAAAGAATAAGAATATGAAAGTAACTGTTAGAACATAGTTAACGTTGACCCACCTTAAGATATTGTGAATTTGCCACAAAACTTTGTCGACAAAGAGTTAAGTAGACTCCTGATGAAGCAATCAGACAAGAAATGATTAGTTAGTAAAGTCTCAAAGCAAGGATACACACCATACATACAGATAGTTTTGGAGAATTATGGTTTTCATCTTAATTTTTTCACTTCATTCGACAGCCTTCCATCCTAACAAGGTCAGTAAACAGAATATAAAATTTATTTCATTTATGAAATAAGCGCTTTTCATCACGTGACCCTAACATGGAAGGAGAGAGTGTGGCTCAGTGCTTAGAGGCGGGGATTTGAATGCGGGTGACCCGGGTTTGTATCCCCCACTGTGACTACTGAATGGATTTGTCCTCGGTGATCCCAGGGACAAATTCACCACGCTTTGTAAATAGCCAACTGGTT
>JAOEHV020140977.1:0-14382 GCA_025447995.2 Isaurus tuberculatus | reverse complement strand
TTGCTAAAATTGTAAAATAAAACATGTACAATGAGTAAATACCCTTTATCACGTGTTTTTGGTCCTTTTTGTTAAAATCCCGATAACTCGAAACCCCGATAACTCGAAGTAATTTCATATTCCCTTGGCAATTCGAGTTATCGGGGTTCAACTGTATAACCAATTATAATCTGATGATTTTTGATACAGAAAGAAACCGTCTTTGTACCTTAAATTTTCCGCTCTTTCGATTATCCGGCCCTAGGGCCCACCACCTCGAAATTTCCGAAAAAGACCAGTCGTTTAGTTGTGTTACAAAATCCGTCTTTACATACTATATTTTTTTGTCTCTACTGACTTTTCACCTCTCTCTTTCGACTGACTGGTCTTAGGGCCCATCACCTCAAATATTCCGAAAAAGACCATTCGGTCAATATTCTCAAAACAAAACAAAATAAAACAAAAAAATAGAATCTGTGAATAGCAGTAGCATGAGAAAAGTGCATATAAAATATGTTTTACGGCGTTAAAAATATTCTTAATCCTGACACTGAGATAGTGTGACATCTACAGCCCCCAGCCTCTATTTAGCCCCCCTCCCCCCATCCTTCTAATAATCCCCCACTTATAAGGTAGCAAAAAAAATAATAAGCCCCCAGGGGACTAAAATAGAGGAAATACAGTAATACAGTTTCCCAGTTTCCGAAGCCATTCTGTGTACAGAGGAGTCGTTCAGTTCCAAGGTTGACATTACTACTTTACTACATTTTTCCGTTAGTTCTTTATTTCTAACCTTCGCTGGGAGTTGGGTAAAAGTCCAAATGAAAATTTTTAGCGAGCAACCATTCAGCTAACATCATCACATGGTCTATTCTTAGAATTCAAAACTTTGAGATATTGTTGCATCAGTCCGAAATTGATTGGTATAAAGTTAATAAAACCGCGGCAACCTCAACTTTTATATTAATTAAATGACTTAAGTGATAAAAACGGTTCAAAATGAGTTATGCGCTAAGGGTTACATAGGTTAGCTTAAAGAACTGCCACGTAATAACAGAGTGTAAGTGATGACATCAAATCAACATGAAATAGTCATACTAATGGCTAATTGTGACACTTTGTCATGTCAGATATACACATGCTATACATCCAAAGATCGTTTCAATTATCAAAACTTTAGACTCATTAAATTTTTGGTTAAGCAAACAAATGTTAGAATTTGTAACATTTTCACCGGGCTCGGCTTAAGGCAACTAAACCGAACACGACGAATTTATAAAGTGCATGTGTTTTGTCAAATGAAACATAAAATGTCAAAAAAATATCTTTTATTGTTCGTGACATATTTTTGAATAAAACTTATAATGCACCCTTGAGTCGACATTCTAAGAGTCAAAACAAGTTGTTTAATCCTGCTTAATAATTTTACTCAGGTTTCGGAAGATCTTCTTTATTGTAAAATTATTTGTTGGTTTATTTTTCAAACGAGTTACTTTTAAATGCCAGTAAACTAGTTTTTAGTTGATTTTGAATTTTCCTGCTGTTATAAGGAGATTTCGTAAGCATTCCAGCGCTCCTTAATACGTAAAGGTCTCCCAAAACCAGAGTTGATTTTTAATAATTTTTACATGATATATGACTATGAGATATCATTTACCAGAACTGCACGGTGCTTACCAATGACCGTAGGTTCCAAGTCGATGAACACCGCTCTTGGAACATGCTTCCCATCGCCTGTCTCACTAAAGAAAGTGTTGTATGTATCATTTGCCTCCCCTTTGGTCTTATCACTGGGCATCTGACCGTCGGGTTGGATTCCATGTTCCAAACAGTACAGTTCCCAACAGGCATTACCAATCTGAACTCCGGCTTGGCCAACGTGAAATGAAATACATTCACGCTATTGTACAAGTGCAAGAAAGCATTTGAAGAAATTGGGCATAAAGAGAAATTATTCCCAACTGTCAATTGTTTATAGTGAAATAGTTGAGAAGAGATGAGAAGGAAGAAAGCAAATTACAGTGTTGTAACGTTTAAAAATGCTTACCATAATCACTTACAGGTGAACAATCAGTGGTGATTGTTACGAAAGCAACTATAATCCTTCATACAGCAAACATTGATAATTGGGATTTAAATAATAATGCGTGACTTTCAATTGAGATATAGGTGAATACGCATGTCACACTTGTTAAATGCGCACTTTGATCGCGGTTAATATACCGCACGTCTCAACAGAAACTGAAACGTGACCACGCCAGTCACACGCATGCGCGCGTGACTTAAAGGCACAAAATATGTTTCATCATAGCCTAATACGTAAAATAAGCCACATTCCCCACGTTACATGTTGGAATTAGCCAAATGCTTTCACGAGGATATAAGCCAATCACATAGCTGCTTTTATTACATAAACAACAATTAAATACCAAGTTAGCTTTCGCGCAAAAATATAAAACTTTCACACGTGAAGATTGCATGTTATCGTCACACATGAGAAGATTACTGTTGCTATTGCTACATAAAAAATCGCACCGTTCGATGTTTCGTAGCTCCACTATATATCTTCTGTAGTAAGACTGAAGGGAAAAATCTTTAACTTCCCCTACAACGGGATACGTTTCGACGCAGGCTACTTGGTTAGCTCCAAACGGAAACTGTTATTCACTTTACCAAACTCGTAAAGGCTGGAAAGCTGAGTCAGCTTTTGTGGAAAAAGGCCACAAGAAACTATTCAAACCTCAGCACAGCCGCATGTAATGGAATAATCCTGTAGAAATTAAAATTTTAAGTGAATTGAAAGAATGCCGAGTTTTTTCATTTCATTGCGACTTTTATGCCGAGTTTTTTTTTCGTTGCGAGTTTTGTGGCGAGTTTGTTTTTTCACTGCAACTTTTATGCCGAGTTTTTTTTTCTTTGCGACTTTTATGCCAAGTTTTTTTTTTTGCAACTTTTATGACGATCTTTTTTGTGACTCATAAATGCCATGTGAAAACACCAACCGACGTTGGCCCAACAAAGAGAGAGAGCGAAACGATCATGTTTCGAATTGTGTACGCGCGTGTTTGCGTTATATTCGTTTGTTTTAATTACTAACAACGGAAGCAGCTATTCCCCCGTATTTCCCCTTCCAACAAGCGGCTGGAAGAAATGTAGCAATCGAGCATTATTTCAGACATGGTTTTAACGGCCCAGAAATCCTAAGTTTAGTGCTGAATGTTCATAGATTCCATCTGAGTCTCAGGCAGCTCAGACGAATTCTTAAAAGTTGTGGTTGTAGGAGGAGAGGGGAAACTTCTAGCATCGATAACAAAAACCAAGCCATCGAGCAAGAGCTGAGGAGAAGTGGAAGCGTAATTGGCTAAATGCCTAAATAATAGCTCGGCATAAAAGTCACAATGAAAATAAAACTCGGCATAAAAGTCGCAATGCAAAAAAAAACTCGGCATAAAAGTCGCAATGCAAAAAAAAAACTCAGCATAAAAGTCGCAATGCAAAAACAAAACTCGGCATAAAAGTCGCAATGAAGAAAAAAAAAAAGCGTAAGAAGCAAATTCAATCTTCTTGCTTTTTTTCCCTAAGTGCTGTAACTGAACTGCGACGCAATATATGGAGACACAATTATTTCTTTGCTTCTTATTTTTAACGATGCTATATGATTCCTTATGTTTTATTGCTTAACAAAAGTGTAAAAAAGAACTGAAAAAAAGCAAAAAGCAAAATCCAATAACTAATTGAGTGTCAAAGTTATTGCATGAGAAAAAAAGTTGTGGCTAAACAAAACATTTTCGATCTTTCGTAATCCTCTACTAATCACTTTTATGTAAGAAATTTTAAACAGCAAACACAACTCTAAATATGTATATACTGATATTATTATTATTATTATTATTATTATTATTATTATATTATTATTAACTTTTCTTTTCAATTTATAGCGTAGATTTGTAGTGTAGACATTGTAGATGAAGAACCTCACTTTACATGTTGGATACTCTGCTATAAACCATTATTATTATTATCATCATCATAATCATCATCATCATCATCTCAGGATTAACTATAAAAACCACGTGCTGCAAAAAACCTTTTTTTAGCGAGAAATGAAATAACTAAAGCTTTCAAAAGGAAAGATAAAGAATAAAAAAGGCCTTTTTTCAGTTGAGATTAGATAACACACCAAATTATTTATTTCGTTCAAATAATTAAATGAAAATTAAGACTTTGCAAAGAAAGCATGCCTTACTGACAAAGTTTTACCAGCCAAAAATAGGCAGTCGAAAGAATAAAATCACCAAAAACTGAAATCATTTAAAACATTTCGATCTCTATTTTGCAAACTAAAGTGATCCACCAGTTTCTCTTTTCGTACTTCTAACATGCAATCTGTCAATCTTCGTCTTTGCATATGTTTTTCGTACCATATCTTGTAGCTTAACTGGCTCTTTATTTTGTATATTGTATATTCCGTAGAATATATCTGAATTGGCGTTTCTGTTATACAATTGGTTGTAAAACGAAAAACGTATTGCCTAAATTTTCACGCCTTTTCTACTCTAGCTATCTAAACAAATACAACGCTAATACAAAATCACGGTTTTAAAATTGCTTTATTTATCAGGCTTAAAAACATAAAGAGACAAAGCATAGTTGGGGAAATCCATGAACAAGCAATGAGTTAGTATTCTTCTCCATCTTCTCCTTCCTCCTCATCGTACGAATCCTGACCAACTTCTTCGTAATCCTTCTCCAGTGCAGCGAGATCCTCACGAGCCTCAGAGAACTCTCCCTCCTCCATACCCTCACCCACGTACCAATGAACGAATGCACGCTTGGCGTACATCAGATCAAACTTATGATCCAGACGAGCCCACGCTTCAGCAATGGCAGTGGTGTTACTCAGCATACACACAGCACGCTGCACCTTGGCCAAGTCTCCTCCAGGTACAACTGTGGGTGGCTGGTAGTTGATACCAACCTTGAAGCCAGTTGGACACCAATCAACAAACTGGATGGTTCGTTTGGTTTTGATGCTAGCAATGGCAGCATTCACATCTTTGGGTACCACATCACCACGATACAGCAGACAGCAAGCCATGTACTTGCCATGACGGGGATCACATTTCACCATCTGGTTGGCAGGTTCAAAGCAGGAGTTGGTAATTTCAGCAACACTTAGCTGCTCATGGTAGGCCTTCTCAGCGGAGATGACAGGTGCGTAGGTGGCAAGTGGGAAATGGATACGAGGGTAGGGCACCAAATTGGTCTGGAACTCTGTCAAGTCCACGTTCAAAGCACCATCAAAACGCAGGGAGGCAGTAATGGAGGACACAATCTGACCAATGAGGCGGTTCAGATTGGTGTATGTGGGGCGCTCAATATCTAAGTTACGTCGGCAGAGATCGTAGATGGCTTCATTGTCCACCATGAAAGCACAGTCGGAGTGCTCAAGTGTGGTGTGGGTGCACAAGATAGAGTTGTAGGGTTCAACCACGGCAGAAGAAATCTGAGGTGCTGGGTAGATTGCAAACTCCAACTTGGACTTTTTGCCATAATCCACCGATAGACGCTCGAGAAGTAATGCCGTGAAACCAGAACCAGTCCCGCCTCCAAAGGAGTGAAACACCAGGAATCCTTGAAGTCCAGAGCAATTATCCGCCTGATGGAAAACAAGTAGTTATCAGAGCAGAAACGAATGAATCGTCTTCTTTACGTTAACAACCTTTTTTATGGAAAACGTTTGTTTGCTAGATAAGGAAATTCAATTTTCTAACCAAGAGTTTTCAACCATGTATCAAGAGAGCTTCCAACCCCGGGGTCAAAAATTAGGGAGTTTTTTGATGGAGAAACAACCAATCCCCTTCTCTAATCAAATCAGAAATGTCTTTTTCTGAATTTTGAGTACAGTTTCAATTAATATTCTTTACTGGTATAACTTATATTCTTAATAATCACTAACGCACGTAGAACTGGAATACACTAAGTGGATCGGTGATAGCTTGTGGCGTGATCGCTTGTAGGTACTGCTACAATCTAATCAAACACGTATTTCGGAGCAAAGCTTTAATTTCTTTCTATTTAGTGATATACATGTCTTTACCCATTAACCTGGTTTTAACTCAAGAGAAACATTTTTAAAAAAATAAATTCGGGAGGTTTTGGTAAAAAATAAAGAGATCCAAGTGAAAATTGGGAGACAACCGAATAACGGAAGGACTGGAACGTAAACGACTTTGAGGAGAACGTAACTTAAAGAAGACTAACTTCCGCACTTTAGCCATTTCATTCGCTTTTCACCGTTGCAAGAGAGAAAGTAAATCAGAGCTACTTACAATTTTTCGGACTCTGTCCAGTGTGTTGTCAATGTGCTCCTTTCCAACTGTGTAGTGCCCACGAGCATAGTTATTAGCGGCATCCTCCTTACCAGTGATCAGTTGTTCAGGATGGAAGAGTTGACGGTAGGTTCCAGTACGAACCTCGTCTGTGAAGATAATTCGTTCGTAAACACATTACTTGCAAGTACTGACTTTGATATTGTTCAAAAAATTTCAGTTTTAATCTACTGAACAATGTAAACGCGTCAAACACTGACCACAGTACTTTTAAATAATTTTTTCATCAAATAAAGATAGTCATGCAAAGATCGGTATTTATAAAAAATACTCAGTTAAAATCAAAAAATGCGCGCCTAAATTTCGACCAGCAAATATTGAAATATTCGAATAGAATTACAGTGAAACCCCGTTAATACGACCACCTTCGGGCCATGGAAATTTGGTCGTATTAACGGGGTGGTCGTATTAACGGGGTTTTTAAATAAGGGAACGTGGGCTTTTGTTTTGTTCGGCCACAAAAAAGTAGTCGTAATGAAGGGGTGGTCGTATTAACGGGGTGGTCGTATGGCGGGGTTCCACTGTTACCTAATTCTCGTTCAACGGTTGACCATGGAAAAGTTTTTCTTCTGGCAAAACTAATAAAAACTACACTATTGATCGGAGCTCCTTTCTTAAAAAAAAAATAAAAACCTTGATCACTTGAGTCAATTATTCTGATTTCAACGATCATTTTTCTCGTTGAAAATTTGAAAAGAGGCGTCGAGATAAAAGAACACTCCGGCTCCGAAAGTACCAATATCATATCTCAAAAATTATCACGAGATGATATTGATAAAGCATACGTGGCACGCAAAACAAAATGAATTGTTTAATTTAAAATAAATTCATATCAGAGAAAAACTTAAATAAAAGAAGGATAGAGATGTTTGTGATACTATTTCTAACAACTCGCCGAAACCACTATAATGAAAGCAAAACCAAAATAAAGAACATTCAAAGTTGACAATATTGGTCCTTAGAAAACTCCAGTATATGCAAATATCAACCAGATACATATCTCTCTTTTGGCTAAAAATAATTCAATTTCGATCTTAAAGATTTCAATTGCAAGAAACTAGAGAAGATATAGAAAAAAAGAGTTTGAACAAGAAAAGCCTTGTAAACCATTTCATTTCAGAATTTTCAGAATAAAGTGCGTTCGCTGTTTCTTGCCAATGTTCTGGTTGCATTTAGTACTCCAATATGTTGATTAGCGGAAACTATAACCGTTGTGCTCTCTTCCGACCAATCAAAACCCTTTTGAATTCAAAACTATTTTTTTATTGTTAAAATGGTTCTTTCAACCTATACAATTTCAGAATGCGAATTAATATAAGCCTGTGATAGAAAGTTACTTACAGTTTTAATTCAATGGTTCGACAGCAAGAACTGATTTTTCAACAACTGCACTTATAGAATATTCAGTTTCAAATACTTTCCCTCATTTTCGGTTACTATGTTATATTCTAATTATCAAACAAGTTTAACGCTATCAAAGACTTTTCGTTTGAGACCTTTGTACTAACACATAAGTTTACTCGATCAACATAAAGGAACTTCTTTAGGCAACTGTCAATAACAACAAGTGGTAATTGCTCCATATTTGCAAATATTATTCAAATTCGTCCGTTTCTGGAAAGATCGTAACAGGAATATCGATGAGACGTCTTCTAAAAACATTCAAATTCTCTGAACAAGGTATATTCATGAATTTTGAGCTACATTCTACAGGTGCGGATAATCTTTCGGCGATTTTCACCACTTATTGTACTCTTACTTACCTACCACCGTCGGTTCCAAATCAACGAACACAGCTCTTGGAACATGTTTTCCGGCGCCAGTTTCACTGAAGAAAGTGTTGAACGAGTCATCCCCATAACCAATAGTTTTGTCACTGGGCATCTGACCGTCGGGTTGGATTCCATGTTCCAAACAGTACAGTTCCCAACAGGCATTACCAATCTGAACTCCGGCTTGGCCGACGTGGACGGAAATACACTCACGCTATATACAAGAATAGTTTGAGAACTATCACACAGAACGAACGTGCGATTGCTTTTTTGTTTTCAAATATGGATGGCGGAAACTAAAAAAGCAGGCCCGTAAAAGGCATTGCTCAACAAGACTTACCATTTTAGTTTTTAGATGATAGGTAGTTAATTTAGTTAGTCGGGTTTCCTGTAGGACACGTAACGATGATCCTAGCTCGAGAACACACGAAAACTGGAGACCTTACGCTCAAGTTTCCGCTACCACACCTTATCTGCATCGAATCGAGGCAAAACGTACATCCAGCATGCATTGCACTGATGAACATATTAAGAGAAACTGGCCCGAGGCCAAATCCATAATTTCAAGGGGTATTTTGATGCAGTTTTCTCCATCGTCGTACAATAAACCCAAAACTTGGATTTCCGATATGCGACGAGCTTATTTTTCATGTTAGCTTCCTTTAGAAGGTATTTAATGGTTTTCATTCACTGACCCAGTGCTGATTTTTTAAAAATAATTTGCAGCGAGACTTTCTAGAGTGTAAAAAAAGTACCACTGACTACAAAATAAGAAAAACAACGACAGGATGATATGAATTCATGTGTTTCTTTATTGCGCCTACATAACAAGATTATCTCTGAAACGATATAGAAGAAATTTCTGAAAATGAATTTTAGTTTTCAGCAGTAGTTTTAGAAAAATGTTAGAATGTTTGATGGAAAGAGAGATTATAGTATTAGAAGTTTAGTTGCACTAAACAAAGTACCCAGGAAAAGTGAACAAATTCTCATTCTAACTTCCTGTAAAGGGACATGTGTGCGGACAATTAGTTTGTTCTCTCGAGAAAAACAATTAAAATAATGTTTTCAAAAGAACAAAGTTTACTACAATTTTTCATGTTTCCCAATAGAATACCTAAAATTATTAATCATACCCTTTTATACTCAAAAGTTTATATTAAGCCTATGTTGAAATGTTTCGATCCTCGCCTACGATTTGCTCTGAAATATCAGCTTTTTATACTAAATACGGCAATGATCAAAACTTTCGACCTTGAGCTGTTTAAAAACTACTTGTTATATTAAGTTTAGTTATAAAATCACAATAAGCTTTTCCACAGGTTCTACACATGTATATTATTTTTCTTTATAGTAACCACAGAATTTTATAAGTTTATTCAACTCTCAGTCCGTGATTAAGTGTTAATACTCTTCTCCGTCTTCTTCTTCGCCATCTTCTGCAGAATCGGTACCAACTTCTTCGTAATCCTTCTCCAGTGCGGCCAAATCCTCACGAGCCTCGGAGAATTCTCCCTCCTCCATACCCTCACCCACGTACCAATGAACAAACGCACGCTTGGCGTACATCAGATCAAACTTGTGATTCAGACGAGCCCATGCTTCAGCAATGGCAGTGGTGTTGCTCAGCATGCACACAGCACGCTGCACCTTGGCCAAGTCTCCTCCAGGTACAACTGTTGGTGGCTGGTAGTTGATACCAACCTTGAAGCCCGTTGGACACCAATCAACAAACTGGATGGTACGTTTGGTTTTGATGGAAGCAATGGCAGCATTCACATCTTTGGGTACCACATCACCACGATACAGCAGACAGCAAGCCATGTACTTGCCGTGACGGGGATCACATTTCACCATCTGATTTAAAGGCTCAAAGCAGGCATTGGTGATTTCAGAAACACTTAGCTGCTCATGGTAGGCCTTCTCAGCAGAAATAACAGGTGCGTAGGTGGCAAGTGGGAAATGGATACGAGGGTACGGGACCAAGTTGGTCTGGAACTCTGTCAAGTCCACATTAAGGGCACCATCAAAGCGAAGAGAGGCTGTAATGGAGGACACGATTTGACCAATCAGACGGTTTAGGTTGGTGTAACTTGGACGCTCGATATCCAGGTTACGGCGGCAAATGTCGTAGATGGCTTCATTGTCCACCATGAAAGCACAGTCGGAGTGCTCAAGTGTTGTATGTGTACACAGAATGGAGTTGTACGGCTCAACTACCGCAGACGAAATTTGGGGCGCTGGGTAGATTGAAAATTCCAGCTTGGACTTCTTTCCATAATCAACTGAGAGTCTCTCAAGAAGAAGAGACGTGAAACCAGAACCAGTTCCACCACCAAAGGAGTGAAAAATCAGGAATCCTTGAAGCCCGGTGCACTGGTCAGACTGAGAAATAAGGAACAAAAAACAATAAAACATTTTTTATCTTAGTAAGAAAAAAACTTTGTTTTTGCGACCCTATTAAAAATTCGGCCTCGTATGGAAATATAAGGCAAAAGGTGTAAACAAAGATTACCCTATCGTACGATACGTAACAAGATTCTTTTCTTTTAACCCACCCAATAAAGTAAACCTTTAACATATTTAAAGCTGAAAAGGTGATTCATTTTGTGATGCATTCTTGCTTACCATCTTACGGATTCGGTCAAGGGTCGAGTCAATATGCTCCTTTCCAACCGTATAATGCCCGCGAGCATAGTTATTAGCTGCATCTTCCTTTCCAGTTATCATTTGGTCCGGATGAAAAAGCTGACGATACGTACCAGTTCGGATCTCATCTGTTAAACAACGAATGAGAAATTAGTGTTTTAAATTAGGTAGCTTAAAGTACTTAGCTTCTGGTAGACAATTCATTATATATGCGCTTTCTTTTTCTTTCAAAAACTGATTCTGACACGCTCGTATTTTCGCTGCGTAAATATTCTGTTAAAAGAAATTGAATCAACTTTTCATGAAAAACCTAGTAAGTGACACTCACTTTTATCTTAATAACTTTATAGCAAACGCTAATTGTACGGTGAAATATGTTGATGCAACTCATTGGCCGTTTTCAAACTAGAAGACAAACAAATCGTCTACGACGGAAAATTCGACTGCTTTCAAGCCGGTAATAATAAAGTCGGATTGTCCTAAAGCTTCTTAACTTTGACCCTCGTTTAACGGGGAGTATAAAGTTTAAAGAGTAATCAGTTCTCCATAAGATAAGATTTGCGATGTTTCTAAAATAATCTTTAGATTTAAAATTAAAACAATAATGTAACCCCAAATTTCCAGCCCAAATAAGTGTACAGAAATATGGTAAGCCAGGGAGCCAGGCAAGAGGAGCCGCTGACATTTCAGACCAAGTTCAATGTTTATATTAAGAAGCACAGTTTACATGGGGTTTATCTGGTTGGATTTTGCTTTAGTTATCAAGAACAAAATCTATTCCAAGCTCTATGAAAGCAAAACTGGCTTGCTTTCTACCCGATGATGCTTCGAAACCATGATGATTTGAGCCAAAAAGATATCTCAAATAAATAGGACTACGACTCGCTAAAACACTAAAAGAAGTCAATAAGTAACAACTTAATAATTTTTTTAAAAAAGCAATTTTAATAATTATAATAATTATAGTAATAAAAATGATTGCGACCTTATCGTTGCAGAATAGTATTTGTAAGTGACTTCTAGTTGAGTTCGATCTTTGTAGTAGCTTTTATTTAGAGATCGAAGCAAAACTAGAAGCATTTAGCAGGAAGGATGGTTGTAATGTGAAACCAAAAAACGGAAATGAATAAACAAAAGTTATCGAGATATCGAGTTTACTGAAGTGTGATTGAAAAATACTTGATAACCTATGCTAAGCATTGTGCTAAGTATAGGTAAGTAGGTAAATAATCACAAATATACAGACAATGACGGTTGTTTGAAATAATTATCAATGCATAGAAATGGAATAAAATGATTCTCAACAGTATTTGCAAACGTTTTAAAATACGAATTGACGCATGACTAAGAGTAAGAAGCTGAAATTGAGTTCAGCATGCTGTTGAAGTTGTTTTGTGTACGGATATAAGTGTTTTTCTTTTAGCGACGTGACACAGCTGGCAGTCTTTATAATAATACAATGACAATAAATGAATCCAATATCGCTGGCTACTTTCACATTAAAATTATTCTGATATTGATTGCCAAAACAAGATTGAATCGCCTATGTGTGACAAGAACACATTTTTTTTCTTAAAAACACAAACGTTTATGAAAGTCGTTTTTAGAGTGATTTTCATATGTTATTTTACGTTGGTAGAGCAGGTTTCAACAAATTATTTTTCTATTTCCTTATAATAACTCTAATGTTTGTTATGATAATACATACATTGGCTATCAAAACAAAAAGGTCTAAGTAATTTCATTTCTGTTTTCCATTTTTAAAGAAACAATATCACATAGAGTTTTATGGGTGCCCAAATAGCAAAGTACAGGACGTTTTTTTTAACGAAAGCAGTGTCTAAAAAAACCTTGCATTTGGAAGCTTTAACTCTCAGAAGTTTTTTGTCGCACAACACATCAATATTATTCAAAGAAAAAATTTTATGTTAATAAGACCTGAGGGCTTTTGTTGCCATTAAGTTGTCAATATTTCTCTTAAAACTCGCTTAAACTCTTATTAATGTGCCCTTGAATTTACAAGGAAAAAAGTTTCAACTTAAACTCAAACGAAATTCGTAAAACTCATTAATGAGGTTTTCTTTTTTCTAATTGATGCAAAGAAATGGCACAAGGTAAGATCAAGCTTGTAGTTTCGAGGTAAATTTAACCCGACACTTTTTTGCAACGTTTATTTTTAATTAAAGTTTGAATAAAAATACGAAAAACTATACGTGAGAAAAAACACAGCAAAATAATTTAAACTCGATAATTAAACGATATGTTTTCATTTAAAAACTAAGATCTCCATACCAACAACAGTTGGCTCCAAATCAACGAACACAGCTCTTGGAACATGTTTTCCGGCGCCGGTTTCACTGAAGAAAGTGTTGAATGAATCATCTCCACCGCCGATGGTCTTATCACTGGGCATCTGACCGTCTGGTTGGATTCCATGTTCCAAACAGTACAGTTCCCAACAGGCATTACCAATCTGAACTCCGGCTTGACCGATGTGAATCGAAAGACACTCACGCTATAGCAGAAGCAAAACAAACAAATATAAGTCAAAAATTATACGTCCATGAAAGCCAACGGAACCCCATCAAGTGTTATCAAAAGGGAATTATTATTTTATTACACGATGGAATCAGATGGTATCAGATTTTTAGTCCAAGATGGCAAGAACTTACCATTGTGTAACTTAGAGAAACAAAAAAATTAAAGCCGAACTTCTTCTTCGACACGTAACGACAGTCCTTGTTTTCAGAACCTCGACTAAATGCACTTGTAATTTCCTTTTGGAGTTTTATTTTTATTGAAAGAACTGGCCCCACCTTGGCATGAAATCGAGGGTACTCCAATGCCCTCCCACTGTCACGCAAACACCTTAAGCGAAGCCGGAAATAAATCGCTTTATTGTTCCATATTTTTTACTTCTTATTCATTGGTTTAAAGCCAGCCACGTGCAATGCAAATAAGTGACGACAAATATTGCACTGCTTTACGCGTGACTTTTTTTTTGCCAAACAATGATTTTGCCTTTGGCCAATGCAAAATTGATTTGCACGTTACTGACAAACACAATAATTTATTTACTCAACCGGGTCACTCATCCATTATATATCTATTTTTCTGAGCAGAATTCATCAAAAGATAATGTATTTTATTTATAAATCAATTTTCGTGGAAATGTCACAAGTCCTCAGGAGAAATTCGCCTCTAGCACATCTAATTGCTCAAAGCGTTGATAAAAGACGGTAAACTAATCAAACATAAAAAAATACAAGATTTAGCATGGTTGAGTACCAAAATCAGTTATAAATGCTGTTCACGCGTTTCAGAAATATACTTTATCAAAATGTTCATGACCATTTTAAAGAGGAAAGTTCACTAACAGAACGCTGTTGATAACAAAACTTTGGAGTTTTATGAGTTTTAAACGAGTTTCCTGACCTGACACATTAAATTTAAAATCTCAATACCGTAATTTCTGTATTTAGCCCCCGGGGGGCTTATTGTTTTTCAAACACTATTAAAGGGGGGCTTAATAAAGAGGGGGGCTTAATAGAGAAGGGGGGCTTATTCTAAACACATACAATGTAGGACAT
>JAOEHV020140866.1:0-14382 GCA_025447995.2 Isaurus tuberculatus | reverse complement strand
CGATTTTTGCTGAGGGAGGAAAACCGGAGTACCCGAAGAAAAACCCTCGGAGTCAGATTGAGATCGACAAATCTCAGCTCACTTGGAATCGAACCCGGGTCGTAGAGGTGAGAGGCGCGAGTGATTACCACTACGCCAACCTGACTCCCTAGAACCTAGATAGCCTAAATGTATGTTAAATACCATTTATGTAAGAACCTGTTTAGGCTAACCTTGGAAAATGTAGGTTCTTACTTGTGGGTTTTTTACTGTACTTGCGGTTTGCGTTTTTTTATTTTGTGAAAATTTTCTATTTTAAGGGAATGACAGAGCTTCCTGATTATAACAAGATCACTTTTCCGGAGATGCCTCCGATCCCTTTAGAGAAAATTGTACCAGACGCCTCACCAGTGGTATGTTGTAATTGCTGTGGTCACATGCATTGTGTTTGATAGTTAAACCCTTCCTCAGCGAAACTTGGTTCTCTGTCTCTTTGCTGCAATGTTGTCTCCTTTGTTCTATTCTAAAAGTATTTTAACGGTTAATGCTCTGTTGAGCTGTCATCTTTTATTCAATTTCTGAAAATTTTCCATCGCTCTACTCCTCATCTAATGCTTATCTATTTTACTGTTTAAGTTCTTCGTTGTCACAATCAGCTCAATAGTAACAGCTTCTTTACTCGTGTTTCTCGTTTGTGGGATTCTCTTCAACTTTTTGCTTTGCTTCTGATTATAGTTCACACTTTTTTCCGTCTTTCTCGTAATAGTATCATAGCCTGCATTGTCGTGGTAAGGAACGACTGCTTAAAAAAATCAAGTTTGCTTGTTTCTGATAATAGTTTTTCAAGTATTTAAACTACGTTGTACTTTGTTATTGAAGGGGCTAAAGTGAAGAAAGCATATTGTTAATGGCTTAAACCCATTAGTTAAAGTAAATTATTTTTTTTATGGCCAAGGTTTAAAGTAGTCCAGGTAAGAGCTGTTGTTATTGGTTTGAATAAAGTTACAGTACATTTTGTCGAGTTATCGTCCGGATAACTTTACCTACCTCGGTAGCCAAGAATCGCAACCATGGAAGCTGATTTTAAGTGCAGAATAAACAAAGCCTTGAATGCTCTTACCAAGGTCAATGTGATCTGGAAGTAAGAACTTTCATACGACATCAAGCGGAGTTTCATCCGAGCTGCGGCCGAATCAGTTCTTGTCTACGGCTCATCCTCCTGGACACTAACCAAGATATCAGAAAGCAACTTAGATGACACATGCATACACACGCTGCGAACCATCCTCACCATCTCGTGGAAAGACCATCCCACAGGTAACAAGTGGGTCAATTCCTCCATTCTCAACGACTATTCGAGTAAGGCGATTACACTCAGCAGGACATTTCTGGACAAACAAACAAGAACTTGCAAGCGAAACCTTCCTCCGGTCTCTCCTCCATGGTCATTCCCGAAAGGGCCGTCCTCCGGTCACTTCTTCATGGTCATTCCCGAAAGGGCCGTCCTCCGGTCACTTCTTCATGGTCATTTCCGAAAGGGCCGTCCTCCGGTCACTTCTTCATGGTCATTCCCGAAAGGGCCGTCCTCCGGTCTCTCCTCCATGGTCATTCCCGAAAGGGCCGTCCTCCGGTCACTCCTCCATGGTCATTCCCGAAAGGGCCGTCCTCCGGTCACTTCTTCATGGTCATTTCCGAAAGGGCCGTCCTGCACGCATCTCATCGATCAGAATTTTGAAGATTCTGGGTGCCTATCCCAAGATCTCCCTCCCGTGATGGATAATAGAAAGAGCTGGAGAAAGCGAGTCATGAACATTCGATGAAGCTCGACAGGATGATGATAATGATGATGATTTTCCAGAAAAATGTACATTGTGTTGAGTGGTCTTATGAATTTAAGTTGCCCCGATAAGAGCTGTTGTTAGCGGTCGATGGATGAGTTGTTGCCTTATTTTCTCTTCCATTTGATCCTTCTTGAGTAACATGGCAGGAAATCTAGTTCTCCTTAGATTCTAAGCTAATCGGTGAAAATAGCAAGTGTATTAAAAAGTTTTTTGTTTGTTTTGAAGGCTGTGGATATCATGAAGAGATTTCTTGTTTATCCCTCCAAAAAACGAATCCCGGCTGCCGAGGTAAGAATTAACACCCTTTATTATAATAATTACAATTTCCTCAAATTCGATTGGCCCATTCTAAACTCTATTTTTCCCTAATTGCCTTGGAAAACTGTCCGATAACAAAACTATGTTATCGGCTACTTGTTATCGGCTACCTGTTATCAGACAGTTGAATGAACCAATCACAATCTGGTTGTCAGGATTTCCGACCAATCAGCAACAAGTAAACAATACTGAGTGTGTGCCCTAGATCATAAGCTATTGTGACGTGTATTTTGGCCGCGTTAGACAACTACAATTTTTCGGCTGAAACATCTAAAATTTAAGTGCGTATAAAATTGCCAATATTTGCCCTATACATCTCAAACTTTGCAATCATACGTTTGAAACTTTATATTTTCCAAATGTACAAAAAAAAAAAAAAAAGTCGCATCTTAGGCAATTTAACTAAACTCAGTATGTTCGGTGATTTGTGAAGTACACCAGCATCTCTAACTAGTTACTAAAGGTGCGGTAATACGTGCTACAAAATCAAGCAACAAAACGTGCAACATTGTTGCGTTGCGAGTTTCAGATTGATGTAGCACGTATTACCACGCACGCTACAAATTCAAAAGTATATTGCGTGACTTTGTCGCGCCAATCTAGCGTTGTGATTGGTCAGTTGTGTCATCCAATTTGTCTTCATTCAATAAATCTTTGGAATCAGGGGATACATCTTGGTTTTCATCAGTTATTTTCTCAGAAGCTTCGTCTTCACGCTCTTAATCTTTTTTCCCAGGCATTGTTGCATCCATACTTCTTCACAGAACCATTACCAGCACATCACTCCGAGCTGCCCATACCTGCTCGCAACACCAAGAAACTCTCAGGGCGAGGATCTCATGGCCGAGGCCTCTCCATTGATGCACCACTGGAGCGATCTCTTGCTCGACCATGCAGCCTGACACATCACATGGCAAACTTGCAGCTCTGACAGTAAAGCTACCCGTGTCAAACAAGTTCAGCTACATTGCTGGTACTAATTTTCGCGGGACCTTAAGGATACACAGGAGGCTTTTGATTGAAGGTTTTCATTGCGGTCGTACAGATACTCAAACCGCGCTTTTAGCAAAACATTATTTATATTCTAAAAGTTAAAAGAACATAGTTTTTGTTTATAAAATTGGTTTTTATAATTTTTTTACCGAAAACAAGTAACAACCATTTTTCTCGAAAATGACCGCGCTTTAAATCGTACACTGCTGTTTTCTGTCACAACTTGTTTACCACATATTGATGCCAAAAACCGTGTCTCAGTTTTCTTTTAAATTGCTTTTATAATTAGTTATGATTTTTTGAAGTTTGCTTTGCAAAATCTAGAGACTTTTTTGAAATAAATCGTTCGTAAAAGGTCGGCATATTTCGCGGATCTTTATTTTAGCGATTTTGGTGCAAAATTATTTTCTTAGGGAATCAATTTTCGCGAAAATGAAAAAAAACACATTTTATTTCGAGTCTTTCATTTTTATTTTACACTTCTTATTGCTAAACACCATTAACTCATAACAAAATCAAACTTTAGAAACCGTATGAAAAAAGGTATTAAATTTCGCGACATTAAAGTTCGCGGGAAATTTTTTTTCGCGTTGCTTTAAGTTCGCGATTTTTTTAAAATCCCAAACCGCGAAATTAAAGCGACGCAAAAATTAGTACCAACAAGGTATTATGACATTACTCAATTAAAAGTAGATGTGTGTTGATATTTCAAGGGGTCAAAAGGAACAAAAAAGAAAAAGGGGCGAAGGTGATTAAGGAATTCGGTCAATGGGTCGGAGTGGTCAAAAGAAAAATTGGTCAAAGGTGCAAAAGGAAACAAACGGGGTCAAACAGGCCATGGAACGAAGGGGTTGTAAGAGGTGAATTGAGGTCAAAGGGGACTAAAACAGGTGAAAAGGACAAGGGGGTAAGGAGGTAAAGGGGTTCAAAAGAGAAAAAAAGGCAAAATATCAAATGGGAAATCTGGTCAAAGTGGTCACAGGAAGGGAGCAAATTAGGATCAGGGCTTTGTGAAGGTTACAGTTTACGTAAAAAGATTTTTTTTTTAGGGTTACGGTTAGATTAAAGAGCAATTATTTTCTTGGGGTGTTTGTGGTACCCATACTCCTTTCAGTGATTTGAGAATCGTAAATGTTGCTTCAGCCCATGCTGTTTTCTCTGCTTCTATAACTTCGGCGTCGTTTTTTGGAAAACATTCAACTTTCGTGACACAAAAGGCCCGAAATCATTAACATTGTAAGCTTTTAAGAGTGTAGATATTATTTCTAAATTGTGTATTAAATGGAATTAATATCCTGTCATCTGTGCTTTCATTTTGCACCATGGAATTTCCATGTTGAATCTCGAGCCCAGTGTGGAAAGATTTGAACATAAAACAAGCATAGTGCCATTAGTTTCCAAACAAGGCTGAACATTAAATAGCCCTTGTGTAACTTTTCAGAAGGTTCAGGTTTAGGGTCAGGATCAAAAGTTTATGATATCAATTTGAATGAATAAAATTGAGTTTTGAAGTGAAATGTTTTATTGATTACCTTATATTTGGGTTATAAATTATGGGTTTCTTCCATTTTTGAACGGTGTTTTCGTCTTCGTTCAAAAACAGGCAGTCCGATTTTACTTTGAGTGGGAATGCCGATTCAGAAATATAAGACTTTGTGTGAAAAAAGTTTGTTTCTTTTCTACCGTAAAACTACTCATTTTTAAAAAATAAAGCGAAAATAAAGATTCTTTGAAACTTGAGAATTTTCTTGATGTTGTTTTGGGGATCCAGAAAGAAGGATTTGAGTTTATACGAACGACGAATTGTCAGCTTACTTGTATAAGTGTGTGAATCTATGGGAAGATGTCAAATTTCAGTTGTACTCGGATTTCTTTGACACTTGTATGGTTGTCACGGATGGAATGATTGTTTTATTAAATTTCATGAGCTTTCCGAACCCTTCGATACTTGAAAATGACAGCCAAATTTTATTCACAAATTATTCAGCTTGGCAACACATTACACAGTCAGTTTCCATATATGGTCATTCGATATTTGAGCTGATACATACATAAATGCAAAATAATTTCCCAAAGTTAATATGTAAATAAACCGGCAAAAACACAAGATGTTCTCCGCCAAATGTTCGGCTTTATTAAAAAACCTTCATCAGGTCCTCGTAAAGTCCTACTGGGTCGGCTTAAAACTCGGTTCTCAAGAAGTCAAAGGCACTGAAAGGGAAACCCCGATTTCCAGGAGATTCTTGGTTTTCCAAAAGTCCTATAATAACACACACAGGAGCTTGTATACTAATCATTATAGAGAAGCCTAAAGAAAAGCTACAAAGATAGTAACCGTATGTCTACTACTGCGTCGGGGACAAGATGAACAGAATATGAAAACTCCAAGTGATGGGTTATAGCTCATCACTTTTGATGGAATACCGGCATCATAACTAAGGACATACAAAAAGATATATCCAAAATAAATCTGTGCTTTAATACAACTGTTTGTTCTTAAGATAATTTTAACCGAATTCATATTACTAAAAGTCTTTCTGGAACCACAACAATTGCAAGAAAATAGGGACTTTAAGCAACGCCAACGATGACGGCTCAGAAAAAATATATTCTTTATTTGCTCTTTACTTTTTTGTGTAGATCATTAGGGTTTTATTTTGTCCATCTTAAACATTGTGAAACGAAAACGACTAAAAGTTCCTGAGAATATTTTTGTTATCACGTCCTCGTCGTCTCCACAACTCAAAAGTAGGTCTTTTCACGTTCTGTTTTTACCGATAACTACGTGCAGGTGCTCAGCTCGATGCATTCCAACGTGCATTGTATTTACTATTGTTTTCTTGCCGTCACCGTCGGAGTTGCTGTCCTCTTTGCTTTAAGTCCCTAATAACTTGCTGATGAGTTCGTAGAGTTACATTAAGACTTTCGCCTTAAAATGGCGTCACAAATCTTCGCCTTTTCCGTGTCAGTTTATTTTTTTATGTAAATTTTTAATTTTATAGTATCACTCTACTGTTGGGTAAGGCAAATCATATAATCTGATTGCCTAATTCTACTAGGAATTTCAATCGGTATTCCTGACTAGCATGCAAAACTTTGATGATTACCTCAACGATGATTACCTCAATGAGAATGCTTGGAACACTATAATGGGCACCCGCACAAACAATTGACTGAGACACAAAAATACTTAATTTTTAGTCTGTGTGTAAATGATTTCTCTTTTCAGAATTACTGTCCATTTATTACGTTTCTCGTATTTAATTATTAAAAAAAAAAGATTTCTTCTGGAACCACTAAAGTCAGTCACATCGAGTAAGAACAATATTACTCCAGGAATAACCTAAATAACTAAATTCTTTTACAAGCTTAGTTGATCCCGGGTTCGGCGTCCAGTTTTTTTGGCCTAACAGATGGAGAATCTAACTCCACCTGGACGAAACGCTTATCGATCGAGGTTTTACAGCTCCCAGCAGAAGCTAGAAACCATTTTATCTACCTCACACAGATGACTAGTTTCCTCGAATACGTTATAGTTTCAGTTTGGACCACTAATAATATAAAGATTGCAAGGCATGTATCAAAATCGATTTTTAATCGTTTTGGGCCATCCTGAATGACTTTGGGAGGAATCACGTGTTGGATTTAGATGGGTATAAAAAAGAAAAACGTTAGAGATGGAGAACGTTAGAGATGTAGAACGTTGGAGATGGAGAACGTTGGAGATGGAGAACGTTAGAGATGGAGAACGTTAGAGATGTAGAACGTTAGAGATGGAGAACGTTAGAGATGGAGAACGTTAGAGATGGAGAACCTTAGAGATGTAGAACGTTAGAGATGTAGAACGTTAGAGATGTAGAACGTTAGAGATGGAGAACGTTAGGGATGTAGAACGTGAGAGATGTAGAACGTTAGGGATGGAAAACGTTAGAGATGGAGAACGTTAGGAATGTAGAACGTGAGAGATGTAGAACGTTAGAGATGGAGAACGTTAGAGATGGAGAACGTTAGGGATGTAGAACGTTAGAGATGTAGAACGATAGGGATGTAGAACGTTAGAGATGTAGAACGTCAGAGATGGAGAACGTGAGAGATGGAGAACGTTAGAGATGGAGAACGTTAGAGATGTAGAACGTTAGGGATGTAGAACGTTAGCGATGTAGAACGATAGGGATGTAGAACGTTAGAGATGTAGAACGTTAGGAATGTAGAACGTTAGAAAAGAATAACTTTGATCACGTTTCTTTTTAGAAGACGAAGATAAAGAAAGGTTGAAGAAAAGTTTATTTTTTTTCAAACATATTATTCACACCTTACGAAAACGGAATCATTCTATTTTGTTCAGCGCGCCAAAGCGGACGAAAACGTACCCAATCTCAAACGTATTTTTGTCGTCGGCGATGGCATTAAGTTCCTTAATTCTTGCCAAGTTGCTCCTACCAAAATCATACATGGTGGCCCAAAACGATAGAAAATGGACTATGATACAAGCCTTGCATTCTTTACATTTTTAGTGATTCATACTGATGTCTATAACCACTTACGACTTTGGCGGAAAAGAAGGTAGCATAAATTTTCAAATAAGGACAGCACCGGAATTCGAACCCTGGAACTTGTGCTTGGAAGGAAAATATTCAACTAATTGTGACATCCACTTCAGTAATAACTCAAAAACAATTTTTTTGAAGTCTATCTGCAGTAAGAGAAAGTAAAAATTTTCAGCTATAGTTCAAAATTAACTATTTACTACATTAAATACCATTAGTTTTGCCATTCAGTTTAACAGACGTTAGTCTAGGGGGAGTCTCTCGATAGGGCATCTTACCGTAAATAAATATTGCAACAATTACTAAAGTAGTTCCGATCAAGAAATTCGACGTTATGTGGAAATCAAACACGTACACAGAGACAAAACAGGATAGAATGATGGCAAACGACGTTGCAAAACCCTTAAGAATGTTATCGGCAAACTTAACTACTAGTGCAACGATCAAACCACCAAACGCTTGCATGCATATTACAAACCAAACTAAGTTGGTGTAGCCGAATAAGAAACCTTTCTCTGCAACCTTAGCACCATCGTTTATCTGCATCCCAATCAGCCCTAGGACGAACCCGAAGAGTCCAAGCTGAATGTTGCGAAGCCAGATAGATGCTTTGCTCCCCTTTAAGATCTTCTCAAAGTAGACACCTGAAAAAATAACATCATTCAAGGTAAATTACAAAGCTGGTCATTGATGATTAGCTTTTCTGGTTAAAGCGCAAATTAACGACTCTAGCCAGCTCAATCAAGAACGTTTACAACAAAGTATTAATTATCTACCATTCTTAAGTCTACTGTGTGATCACGTGCCGATCCATCACTTTCAAAATTTAAAAAAAAATATATACAAAAAAATATCTAACTGCTTTAGCATGCGATCTTTATCCGGTTCGTAATTATAATACTGTACGTCACTTTTTCACACTTTTGGAAACATGTTCACGTGCACCTTGCATTAGACTATAGGTTGTGCCGCTTTCATTTTAGAGCGGGGTATGTTTCAGTTTACACGATAGTAGAATAAAATTTCATACGGGAACAAAAGCGTTATTCAGATTGAAAACCGTAATGAAGTCTTTCTAAAGCATTATTAGGCTGAGCGTTGCAAAGTTCCTTGGCCTCCTACTCCAAAAACCATGATTAAAGCCGGCTATACTTATTATAAGCGGCGTGGTTGGCGCAGCTGGTAAGAAATTTGCCTTCAAATCACAAGGTCTCACGTTCGATCCCCGGCTCTGCCAAAATCTGAACTTTTGTGTGACCTTTTCCGCCAAAGCTTATTCAGCTTTCCATCCTTACGAGGTTGGTAAATGAGTACCAGCTTCGGCTGGGAGCTAACCTGCGATGGATTAGTGTCCTGTCCAGGGGGAGTCAAGGACTCTCATCCGCTTAACACTACGGAAACGAGAGATAAGCGCCAGCTCCTATGGACCACTTGGCTCGTTAAAGGATTTAGCTATGCTAATTATAATTAAGAGCTCACAATTAGTTTGCAAGAAAATGAGCATTTACCTGCGAACCCTGAACATAGGCAGGAAGTTAAAACTGCTAAAAAACCAATAGTTGGGTTCTGGGTGTTGCCACTAGTGTTGGCTTTAGACGTATTAGAACGCTGCAGTTGTACTAGAGAGACCCCTACAAACAGCATGAGGAGTGCCAACCACTGAGACTTGCTTAGTTGTTTTTTCAACATAAAAACTGAGAATAGCGCTGTAGTCAGGATCTTTAGCTGATAAGTAACCTATAATGAAAAATAACAATACTATTGAAAAAATAATCATACATTTTTAAAGTCTATGGGCTTTCAATAACAATCGCTGATTGTGGTTGAATTTTTCATGTTTCAATATTAAGGGAGGTTGAAGACAAGACTACGTCACACAGCTTAAAGTACCATGACACGAAATTTATTTTCACACATTTTGAAAATACAGCGTTTCAAACGTATGATTTCTAAATTTGAAATGTGTAAGATAAAAACTGGCGATTTTATACGCGGTTAAATTTCGGAAATTCAGGCGAAAAATAACAGTTGTCTCGAGCGGCCAAATTAATACATTACAATGGCTTTTGACGTAATCTAGGGAACACAAAATAACTTTTTTTTGTATGGAGGAGAAACAGAAAAGGAGATAATGTGGAGATTTTGTGTTGCTGGCACTCCCAACGGGCAAAGCTAACAAAGCACAAAGAAATGACATGTTTAATTTCTGAAATCAAAGTCAAAATAAAGAAAAACCTGACCGCTGTGTTCCCTACATAATGTCAATCGACCCAGTCACCGACCATTTTTAGTGACAAAATAACCAACTTTAAACCGCGTATAACATTGCCAATTTTTATATTCACATTTATTCAAATGGTTTGATAAGAATCTTGAAGAACTATTACACCAAGTGTGTAACTAGTATTCTTAAAACTTTGGCTATTTTGCGCATCGGCTCTACAGTATAATTATTTTCCAGACTGTGGCTTACAGTTTTAAGTTATCTTTCAGCCATCTTGCTGTTTATCAAACCAACTGACGCCAAGGGCCACGCGATTTTTAGGAGAATTTTCAAGCCAAAATCCCATTTATTACAGATGAGAAAAACGAGGGTTTAAAATGTTTTCTGGATCTTAAAAAAATTCAAAACCCTTTTTTTAACACTGTATACAAATAAAATAAGATAGAAAAAAAATATCATATACATTTTAAGTATTATATTCCTACCTGGAAAGTAGCAACTTCAAGGTTTGAAATAGCCACATATTGCAGATTGTTTTGAATAACATAGATCAATGATGGTACTGCCAGTTTTAATGTATCCACAGGATGACCAATGATGGAATCATACAAATATGAACCCCACGTTAGCACATTTCCCTTATGCTGAACAAGCAGAATAACTAAACAAGCCAAAAGTTTGAAGAGCTCGGCAAACACAACAGCAGTACTGGAGATATACATATCACCAGGAAGAGTTCGTGAGTAGCGAATGGTCAATATCAGTGATGCATTTTGCAATGTTAGGATAATCAAGCTTAAGTATTTCAATGAGAATAATCCAGACCCTAAAAAATAAGAATAAAACATTTACTTTTTTAGTAAAAAGAGGTGTTAAACTTTGAAGTTCTGAATAAACATAAATGTACATTTACCTTTTTCAAAGAAATTTTCTACAATTTTACAATAATTATACACTACTAATTAAAGTTTCATATGATTGGATAAGCATCTTATCATCGCCTAACCCTTGAGTTTTACTATTTTAAAAAGGTGTCACAATCCCACTCTATCTCACTAGTGCATCAGCTAATACTTGCTAAATCCTTTTTATGAGCCCAGTGGCCCATTGGAGCTGGCACTTATCTCCGGTTCCTGCAGTGTTAAGCAGATGAGAGCTATTGACTCCCCCTGGATGGGACACTAATCCATGGCAGGTTAGCTCCCGGCCGAAGCTGCTACTCATTTACCAACCTCGTAAGGATGGAAAGCTAATCGTGAGTAAGCTTTGGTGGTAAAGAAGGTCACACAAATATTCCATTTTCAGTACAACTACGGAATCAAACCTGGGACCTTTTGATTGGAAAGCATAGATCTTACCAACTGCGCCAACCACGCCGCCATAGCTAACACTTGGCAAACCAATTATTTAGTCATAACAAAAAACATTTTTTTTATTCTATTTAGTACCTAACCACATAAAAGGTATAAAATAGTTTGAAGACTCTCATATGATGTTATGATTTTATTTTACTTTTCAATGGTTTTCAAACAATACTTGAAAGGTCTTTCCTTAAAAACAAAGATCTATTCCAAGTTATTTAAGTTAGATGTTAATCAGTGGTTTCTAATCAGTCATAGCAAATGCCTTTTTGACATTGATTGAACTTCTAAAATTGATCAATGAAATGAGGGTTAAGATTTTGCAACTGATTACCGCTATTCTTGCACCTTCTTATCACTGTTTTGAATAAAAGTTTACAATTTACATACTATAACTTACACCCCAAATATTTTGAGCTCATTAAGGATATTGGTTGGTTTTTGTTCATTAAGCTGTATCTATGCTATATTTGCTCAATTACATGTGATAGTAACATTTGGTCCACCCCAAAAAAAATCAAAATTCAAAATATCTTTATCTTGGGATTTGCTAAACCATTAGTTTAGTTCATGGTTTTAAACCAGAAATGCCCCCCCCCCCCAAGCATTTTTACGGGGTGGGGAGCTTTCTTAACCTTGTGTATGATTTTAGTAATAAATGAAACAATGATCACTGATAAATCATTGAAAATAAAATTAAAAAAAAAACAGATTGTGATTGAAAGATTGCAAACGCTTTTGACTGAGGAGGTTCGATCTGTGGTTTCAAGAAAACTTTTGATTTGGGAATTTCAATCCGAGTTTTTGTCCAATATTTTGATTTCAATCCCATAGTTTGTTGAATGATTTGGAGGGGAAATTATTTTCCTTAGCATTCTGTATGATTTAGATTGGATAAATTTTATAATTTGAAACTGTCGTACAAGAAACGAAAATTCGTTTCTTTAGAAGTGTCTAAATCTTGCAAAAGAAATGACAAATACTGTCTTTACATTCTGCAATTATTTATGTTTAGAATTTTAATTTATTTTTATTAGATCGTACTTGATTGCCGACATGCAATAAATAAGTTTTTGTTCTTTAATCTTTTTAATAAGCCGCTACTTTAAGTGGGGGTCAAATGAGCATGAGAGTTGATGAGAGTTCAAACTCTTGCTCTTGTTTGACTGCCAACTATCATGCACTCTCACCGACTATCATGCGCTCTCATCAACTTTGAACTTGTTCAAATTTTCACGAGAGTCGACATGAGTTTTTGGTCGTTTATCGCTACATGAGAGTTGATGAGAGTTTTTCGGTCAGCAGAAGCAGCTTTTGTGGTTTGCTGGCTCAACTCTCAACTCAAAGTAATAAACAAAAATGGTGGACAACAGTGACGCAAGCGCTTCCTCTTCCCGCAAAGCAAAGAAAATAATAAAAAAAGTGGTCGACTGAGGAGACCAACAAACTGATCGATGCTTATCAAGCAAGACCTTGCTTGCTAGCTATATTAAATAAAATAGCACAAACAGCTTTTCTTTTCAAAGAAAACCTGGCCATTTTTCGCGAATTATAAAACCAAGGCGAATTGCCTGCCATTTTAATTTTACAGCTAGGAAAGTATGTCACGCAATCACTCTCACGAGCTCTTGCGTAGGCGATCAAACGTCAATGATAGTAGATGAGAGTTGAGCCAAAACTCTCATCCAAATCTCATCTGTGAACTCTCATCAACTCTCATGCTCGTTTGACCCCACCTTTAAGTTTAAGAGCGACCATCGTTTCATCGATTATTGTTTTTGATTAAGAAAGTACCTCATCATCCCCCATAAAAATACTTCGGGGAATTTAACCATATCCAAGATAACTTTTGTTTTTATTTCATTACACAGTCAGAACTTCAAAAAAAATCCTGAGTAATATCTTGAGCTAGAATGCACTTCGTGACAAATTCCGCAAATTAATGTAACAGCTAGCAACGTGGCAGATCAATTCCAGAGTGAATAGTTAAAGTTTTAAAACTCTTCTACAAAACGAATGAAATGAAAACAGTTTTCATGGCTTTTGTTCAAGATGAAAAATTTAAATGGAGAAAGGTAACTAAGTTCATCAAAAGACCTGTTAAAAAAATGTAAGCGAATAAACAAGTTTCAAATACCGAACAAAAGGACTTGTCATTAAAAATGGTGTACACCAAATGGCAACATAGTTTAAATAACAAACAAACAAACAAACAAGTCAAGACTATAAAAAGATCTTTCCCACAAGGCTTTGTTTGTAATTAACTCAAGTACCTTCCTTAACTGTAGTATGATCACCGTTTTCTTTTCCTTTACTTTCCGCAGCCATGATCACAATCACAATATAGTCATTAGGAAAAACGGTCTCTCTCTGTTTTGCAGCCAGCAAGGAGTTATGGGAAACATGGATTTGCTACAGGGGAGGGAGGGGAAAATTCGACAATTTACTCGCGGGGGAAGGCTAGGGTCAAGTCGATAATTTCTTCCAGCTGCAAGATTGGCTTATGTTTTCAGAATATTTGTGTCAGAATACACGTAAAGAGAGAAGAGAGGTGTTGGTAAAATGTTTTGCTAACTTTTGTAGAAACGCACTAGTCCAATATATACAACCCATCTGACGTTGTGTAGTTGTCAATCGATGTTAAAAGCCTATAATTTGCAATCGGTTGAAACAAAGCGGCAAATACAGATGTTTCTAAATCTAAGTAGAAAAGATAAAACGATGGAAAAAGAACGAAGAAACTCTACTGTGAATAAAAGCAACAGTCAGATTAACAACGATAGTTTTCAGCCTAAAGGTCAGTCGATTCTCTTCTTTTACAACATTCCTTATTATAGGGACTTGATTTAAATATTGTACGAATATATATATTAAGTAAATAATTATCGTCGTTTTAAGAACGAAGTTGTACTTCGTTTATCGTTCAAATTTACTTATTTTACAGAATTTGAAGTTATTCATTTAATAGACAGATAGCCATTTGACTAAGGGATCGTCGAGAACGAATAATATAAAGCTGAGATTCGGTAGTACCACTTACTCTTAAGCCTTGGTCAAACGGCCCATGATAGTCGATGATAGTCTATGATAGTTGAAGCGCGTGCTTTCGTTTGACCACC